>ML104534.1:0-16235 GCA_003697995.1 Taxidea taxus jeffersonii | reverse complement strand
AAGAAGGAGGTTAAGAACCAAATTCTTCTAGTAGATTACATGTGTCTTGTTTGTCTTCTACCTGGTTTTTATGTGAAATGGTATAATGTGTGACAATGTGTGATGGCTAACCATATGTGATAGATGCACTTATTTTACTTTTCCTTATAAGCCACCTATATGGTTTGACAGTAGACCCTGGAGTCCATATGGACAATGATGTTAATCAATAAATGTTGAGTAAAAATAAAAAGATGTTTTATAAATAGCGTTTCTGGAAACAACTAAATACTGCAGATTTGGGAATGGCCTTAAAGTTATTTTTAGCTCATCCATTTCTCAGGCTTGACTACTATAAAAAATATCATCATCCTCAGAGTTGAGAATCACACTTTCTTCCGGGCAGCTTACGCCATCTTTGGAAAGCTATGACTGATAGCAAGCCAAAGTCTCTCTCTCTGAAATCTTTACTCCTTGGTGCTAGCTAGACCCAGACCAGCTAAGTCTAAACTCTTTTACACTGTGCAACCCTTTAAAACTTTGAAGAAAGATACTCAATAAAATCCACTAGAGTCTTTTCTCCTCCAGATTAAACATTTTAGCTTGTTTCAGCTTTACTAACAATGTCTCTTCTTTAAAGATGACATCCAGGCAGAGCCTCCACATTGCACATCTTCCTGGAGTTGAGCTCGTAGGGACCTGCATCCAGGAATATCATACTCAAAGTGGGCTTGAAGCAGCCCCTTTGGGCTAGAGATTTACCGCCACCCTCCTTGTTCTAGTTACTCTACTTTTCTAATGCAGCTAAAATCACATTAACCTTTCCGGTGTTAACACCACAAATAGAGCGTATGGTAAGAGCATGATTGTGGGGTTGGGCTCACACTCTGGTTCTACTACTTACTAGCCACAGAAGTGTGAGTAAGGCCTTGAAATGCTCTGCAATCCAGTTTCCTCACTAGTGAAATGGTGATAACAAGAGAGCTTACCTCAAGGGATGGTGGTTGAAGATTAAATGAGTCAGTACATACAGAGCTCTCAAAGTAGTGTCTGGCATATAAAAGCATCCTATAGGTACTGGTATTATTTTTGTGCGTTCTGTCAACAGAAACATTTAAGCCTGTGGACCAGTCAGGGAAAAGCACCATTTTTTAAAGTCTAGTCTGGGTTCAGAGGTCAGCTCTACCCTGTGCTAATGTGGAATCTTGAGTGATTAACTCAGTCTCTCAGAATCTCTCAGAGGCATAGATGCCTCATCTATGGTGATGGATACAATGGTGATTACCTTGCAGAATTGTTAAAAGGCCTAATGTGTGCACAGTATATCCTATGCAAGTATATCAAGCAATTGTCATTATTGTCATCTTCCTCATAATCATTGTGCATGGGCATCAAGGAAAACATCAATCTAAGGAAGATAAAAATACAGCATGTGGATGAAAGTAAATACAGATAAACAGAGGGGTTCCCTCACAGATATGCGACCCGTCCCATCCTTACAGAAAGAACAAATCTAAAATAATGACTAATAGGTGAGGCAAAAGCCTAGGGGATTAATAGGATTATGGCTCAAATTATAAAAATGAGGTGGTTCTTAAGGAGCAATGTGTAGTAAAGGGTTTTGACAGACTTCCAAACCACAAAAGTAGATTCAGAACACATCACCTCTCTAGACATCTTTAGACACTACCCTCCTGTGTATATACACCAACCTACTGTCACCTCAATTTCTTCTGTACTAAACAAACACTTAAGTTTAACTCAAAAGTATAGTTAAACTATGACACAAAATATTTGAATTTTAAGGGCTAAAAACAGAAACTTTAGAACTACTACAAATTATCATTAAGTTTCTAAACAAAATGGGGCAGAAGTAGGGGATTACCTGCTTTCTGACACTGCACAATCTTTTCCTGGACTGTATCTGCCATTTCTATGAGAAACCGGCTCTCTTGAATCATCTGTCACAAAATAAACATAAAAAAGTGGTAGTTAGAAGTCCTTAAACCAGCCCATTAGAAGGACAACATACAGAGAGATACTGGCAATAGTGGGGAACCATGGCCTTGACCACCGAGAGACAGAATATGGAAGGATAATGTCTGCTCCAACCCCATGCACTCTAGCTAGACTACTGCTAGAGTCACCTACTTCATGATTACTTCAGTCATGTAACATGCTTGGCACCCCATGGATGACAAATAAACAATTGTTAAATAAATGTGTACACATTCGTTAAGTCCCAGATCACATCCATGAACACCTCTTTCCCACCAAGTGACTGCAACATCAAGGCAAGCGGTACCAGAACAATAGCAACAAGAATCGGAATGGAGAATCACCTAGTAGTGAGCTAAAGGACAACTGAACACATCGATGAGGTTAGCAGCTTGGATTTGGGCGACCCAAAGATAGTAGAAGTCTGGTCCTCCCTCTAAAGGGTTCCAGCTCCACTGGCAAGAATGAGAAATGGGTCAGGTTTCAGAGCCACCAATTCAACAGAGGTTGTAGGCAATAACACTGAAATGGTGGTTCCTTCCCTTTACCTTTGCATAGAAAACAAAAATGTCCAAGAAATATTTAACATACTAAATGAAGTAGGGGAAATAAGAAACTGTTGGAGAGATGGAGAAAAGAAAAACCTGTACCTGAAGAAGAGGGAAGAACATTGGTAAAGAAGTTATGATCAGCATAACAAGGGATTGGAGCCCTTCTGAAGAAGTGACTGAAGAAAGGCATCCATTGGACAAAACCAACACTTTTTGATATCCAGCAACTCTTTACTCTCAGTAAGCGTTGTCCCATTTCACCTGGCTATTCTATGTTTTGTCTGTCAGAATATTCTGAAGGGAATTCAAGGCAGAATCCAAAGTGGACATAAAGACATTGGGTAAGACATTTTTCATAGTTAAATGCTATTGAACAGATTGTAGTCTTCTACAATCACTGATAATATAAAGTGGTTTATGATTACATATTTTTAAATAGAAAAGAATATCGAATCACATATTTTTAATGCCTAACAACTCTATAGGAGTAAAATCACACAATTGATTCATTTAACAATTATCTACTGAGCAGACACTATGTGTAAGCACTGTGGTAAGTATAAAGGGTGTGAGGCATTAAGGAGCAAAAACAGACATATTTCTATCTCCATGGAACTCAGAGTCTAGCAGGGAAGTCTGCTCAAATGGATGAATGAAATATGATAATTAATTCAACCAAACAAAATTGAGTTACTCATATTTTCTGCCTAAAGTGGCATTTAAAGTAAGTTATTTGGAGGGTTAAATTGACCATCAAAACCATAAAAGCAGATACCCATGAAGGTCTAGACTGAGTCACACATTTTAACTGCATTAACACTTTCAACTCCCAAGAGGAAGTAGAAGGTTAGTGAGTAACAATTTACTAAATCCCTAACAGTAGCCTGATTTACAGCAGCTTCCAAGTGAATAAAATTTATAAGCAGAGAAAGATTTAATATGAGGGCCATCTGATTTAGTCTTTTCTAAGCTTAGAATCCATACATGTAACATCAATTGAGTTTTATTATACTTTCAAAAGTTATCATATGTTACAATAGCTAAGTAGTAGATAAAATGTTTTTATGAAACTCAAGCAAGGGAGACATTCATAAATAATGGACACATTTTGTAACTTTACCATAAGCAAAATAGGTAATATAATATACATTTTTATAATCATTTAACTTTAAGACCAAAAGAATCTTAGGTATCATGAACCCCTTAATTTTGGAAGGAAGAAAGGAAGGAAGAAGGGAGAGGGAGTGAGAGGGAGGAAGGGAGAAAGAAAGGAAAGAAGGAAGGAAGGAAGGAAGACGTGAAGTGAAGTCAAGTCAAGTCTTGTCTTACAGGAATTAAGATTCTTGTCTAAAAAACAGAACTAATTAATGATGGTGCTGGAATTAAACCCCCAGTTACCTGGCATCCATTTACTTTTATGAAAAAATAGCACCCCTCTGATTTTGTCTGGCCTGGCCATATTCCTTGAGAGAATGCATGCCTTCACATACATGTTATCTTCTAAGCGTGAAATACAGCAATTTCTAAGTCACCTGCCCCAGCCTGTCAGGAAACACGAGGGCATGCCCATAATCAATCCATTTCAACAAGATGCAAATTTGTCCTTTTTAAGAAAAACTCAAAAAAGTAATAGGATTGATAATTTCCTTTGATGATATCTTGACTGACATCTTAACTCTCATTTCTTTTGGTTTTGCTTTCAGTAGAGAACATATTCTTTGATATAAAGAAAAAAAAACTATTGATTTGTGGCCAGTTTTCTTTGCAGTATATTACTAAATATCTCCTCAGTGTTGATCATAAAAGGAATATACTTCCTTCATCCAAAAACACCACACCCTCTTTCTAACAACCTTAAAAGGAAGTGTCATCTTTGCTATGGCTACCTCTTCTGCCTAGATGTTCAATCCCACCTTCACTACTTCCCTCAGGAAGCCATTCCTAATGACCCTTTCTTTTTTTATCCAAAATCTCTGCTCTCTCCTGGCTTTTTCCCTTCTCCATACACTTCTTATTTTAAAGTAAGCAAACAGAGGCAATAACAAAATATTCTACTGGCCACTACCCCTCCTTTAAAAAACTAGCCCACATGCATTGCTTTGACTCAAGCAAGACTCAGTCAAGAACTTCAAGTTTAACCTTGGCCTCATCAACTACACCCTGGTCTGGTCCATCCTCTGTCCTCATTCACTCCCAACCCAGCAGCTGACACCTCTGATCATTCCTCCTTCTTGATTTCTTAGGCACGTTTCTTTTTCAGCTTCACTCTTTCTCTGACTCCTGTGCTACATCTTTCTCCTTTTTTATATCTATAACTGTAGGAATCTTTTGAGCTGCCTGGCCTCAGCTCTCCATTCTTTCCTTTCACTATTCTCTCCTCATAGTAATTTCATCCATTCCTAGAGCCATGAAATATTATTCTCATGCAGATCATTTCAAAGCCAGTGTCCCCAGCACTGCCCTCTCTCCTAAATTCCAGATTCATACTTTCAATGGACTACAACAGCAGTTTCCAAAGTGGGGAGGTACATGCACTCTGGGGCAGGGAGCACAAGATAATACTTCAAGGTGTGAGAAGAAACAATAAGGACTTTTATTCAGGTTTATCTTATCTGTAAAACTAGAACAGAAATTAAGCTTTACAGATTGACCCCGCCCCCCCCTTGCCAAGTCAAGATTGGATGTCTCTACTGTGGTAAGTGAGGAAAGACGAGGAAGAAGGGAATTCCACATGGAAGAAGGGCTAACCGCAGCACTCATTTATTGGTTTCTTCCAGAATATTACAACTTACATATGCCTGTAAAGTAGTAGAGTAATACTATTTATAGTGGCTTGTCCTAAATAAACTAAACCTTCCCAGTTTGGATTCCTGAGAAGAAGATGAGGATCACCCAAGCACAAGCAAAAACGTGAAGATGGCAGAGCCACTCCTCATTCCACTCACAACATGATTTCTTCCTCAGCAACACAGACAAGTGAAAACAATAACAGTGGGATCAGATCAATGTATTCAATCACATTAGAAGAGCAGAAAGATTTATTTTATTATTTGTAAGTAAAAGTTTTAAAATCCAATGCTAATTTCTATTCCTGATTTGGTTTTTACTGTATAAGTTGGTATGTTATTAAGTTTATATCATTTATGAATTAATACATTCTCAAATTTCTACTGAGGAGTTGCCTATGCTGGGTTCTCTCTCTTCACCCCTCCAGATCCACTCTCTGCTATGCTCCGTGCTGGGGAGGTTGGTCTCTGCAGGTAACATCAAGCAGGCTCCCTTGCCTTCAACTTCTGTCGGGATGGCCAAGGGAACCCATCAGCAAGGGATCATGGGCAGGAGGCAGGAAGAGAGAGGGCTTAAGGTAGTTACTCCCTTGACCATTCCCTTCCTGTTGGACTGTGGCTCCATAGCTTCCTCTCTACAAGACCACAGCTCCTGTTGAGTGGCCCCTCTCTGCAGGTGCAGATACGACTGTGTGCCCAAATGGCTCCCTCCCCTTCTCCTTTAGGCCTGGGAGTAATGACAGCTTTGCACTGTTGCTATTGTTGGGGTGCTCACCATCCACTGTTGCTTCTGTAATGCTTACCCTTACTTTTATAACCAAACCCCTAATTTACTCCTATCTGCAGAGAACAAATGAGGTAGAGATGCTTTGACTACCAGATACCTGTGCCTGTAATTTCCAGCATTCTCTGTCTCATCCAGACATCCAGGTTCAGATCTCCAACATACTCTTTGCCTCGCTGCATCCAGAAGATAAGCTCCCACATTTTGTCAGTCATCAAGATGTGCCTAACCTGCCACCTTTATCCCTTTGTTTCCTTCTTTAATCACAACACTCCTGGTTTAAGTCCACTCTCCAGACCATCTTTCAAAGTCTAATTGCATCTCAAATGTTATCATTAAAAATATGTTCTCCTCCATCTCATTCCCATTCCCACCCCAACTCTAGCAAAATAAATAAATAAATATCTCCTGTTTTCTTCAAATTCTCACAAAGCTCTCTTGAAGGCACTCAGAGGTGGCTTTGAATCCCTGCTCAGCTACTGGTGGGGTGTGGTTCTTCCCACCTTACTCCTTCTCAATACCACTTTCAGAATCATCTTCTTAAAGCATAGCACTAGTTACTTCCTGGTTTTATCATTTTCTCCTTTGCCTATTGAACAAAGTAAAAAATTTTTAACCCAGAATTCAAGTCTTCCCATTTGCCTCAGCAGCTTCCTCCCATGGCTTCCTAATCCTCCTAGATCCCTGTGTGAATCATGCTTCTCCAAACACACATCCTACTTGTTCCTCCTTCTCCACATTTCTTACTATTAGATAAGTCTTCTTAAGTCACCTCCCCTGGTCAAAATCTTACCAGCCTCAAAGCTCATTTCAGTGCCCCCTCTTCCACTGGTGTCCTGATTTCCCTTTCTCTCTCCCTCTCACCTCCATATTCCAAGAACATTCTATTTTTTAGTCTGTTTATAAAATATTTTCTACTTCAAACTGTAATTATTTACTTACATTATCTCCCTCCCTTCATTTCCCCAGTAAATTGTAATTCCAGTATATCAGGGACTTATTTACCTTTACAGTCACATATTCATCAATTCATTTATATAATCACTTTTTCCCTTTTTACTGTGTGATATTTATTTCTTCTACATATCAATTACCCACAATATGGTACTTTATTTACTATTAATCATTTCTCAAACCTATCACTGTCTTTTGGAACTCTTTTTTTTTTTTTTTTTAAGATTTCTTTCTTTGAGAAAGAGTTGGGGGGAAAAGGCAAAAGGAGAAGGACAGAGTCTTTGAGCAGACCTCATGCTAAGCATGGAGCCCAAGAGTCAGACACTTAACTGACTATGCCACCCAGGCATCCCTGTCTTTTGGAACTCTTATTTCTTTTTATCTCTAGTCTTTTTTTCTAGACTTCTCCATTTTTCTATAATCTTGCATGAGTTTACTTTCAAATAAACACAAAGCTTTTAAGAGGATTACACCTATAGTAAATATATTACTCAAGTATTAGAAAATACAATGAATTTTTAAACTTTATTACTAGGGCACCTGGTTGCTTCAGTCAGTTGAGCATCTGACTCTTGGTTTTGGTTCAAGTCATGATCTCAGAGTAACGGGATGGAGCCCAAGCTGAGCTCTGTGCTCAACAAGGAATCTGCTTGAGTTTCTCTCCTTCTTCTCCTCCTCACTGCTTGCTCTCTCTCTCTCTCTCTTTTAAATAAATCTTTAAAACAGGGGTGCCTGGGTGGCTCGGTGGGTTAAATAAATCTTTAAAACAAATAAATAAACTTTATTACTTATTTAAGGTAAACTAAATCCAGAACCAAAATGTTCAACAAATCCCATGATTCAAATTCTCTTCAAAATCCCCCAAGTAAATATTTGTTAACCTCATAGTAAGAAGCTTGTTTTTCCCCTTGTCTAAGAGATCACTTTGTAAAGAGCTAGTAAAGTATGATTTAATTTTCAACAATAAGATTACTTAGAGGATAACCTGAAATCCTTTAGTAATAACATTCATAAGTATTACTCTAAAATACTCATCATTAACTTAAAGTCACTGCTCAAATGGACTTTTCTCATGAGAGCTTTTGATCATCTTCTCTATGGTAACAGCTTCCACTGTACTTAGAAAAAAATAATTTTATTCTATTTTCTGTAGAGTAGTTGTAGAGAAGACAAGATGGATGGCCAAAATACACCAATAATTCCTAACCACATTTAAATCAACAATTTCAACCTCTCCCCCTGGCTTATCTAAGTTGTAAAGAAGTAAGAACAATTGATTTGAGTTTAAGCTTCTTCCTAGGTCTCTACAGATCCTGCCATAAATGAAATACAAAGTGCTAAAGCCAAGGAGAGAAGGTGAGAAGCAGGTTCTCATATAATCCCACAGCTGGGTAATCAGTGCCAAGGCTGGGTTGACTCCACAGAATCTGGGAGTGTCCTGGATTTACATATCTGACATTTCAGCCTTAGCTCCCAGTTGCCTTTGCTTGTTGTGGTAATACAAAGAGCTTTTCTTTGGTTCTGTCACATGAATATCTCCCAATGGATCTTATTTCCTTACTAAGGCTTTGAATCTAAAAGAATAGCAGACTGGGGCACCTGGTGGCTCAGTGGGTTAAGGCTCTGCCTTTGGCTCTGGTCATGATCTCAGGGTCCTGGGATCAAGCCCCGCATCCAGCTCTCTGCTCAGCAGAGTGCCTGCTTTCCCCTCTCTCTGCCCACTTGTGAACTCTCTCTCTCTATCTCTCTCTCTCTGTCAAATAAATAATAAATAAATAAATAAAATAATAAATTAATAATAAATTAAATAAATAATAAAAGAATAGAGGACTTACTCGGATAAAGATTAGCATTAGTTTAAACATTAGATGTGTCCTGAACAGGGTGTGTAAAGTTGTCAGTTAAGATCAAAATCATTTATTTAAAATAAAAATTTTACTGAAGGGGGAAGTAATGCTTTTACTCAGAGATGGATTAAAGTGTCCAACCTGTGTGAATAAACTGTCCTTCCAGCTCTTCTCAATAGAGAATTTAACTAATTGCCTAGGGTCATTGCAGAGTCAATGTAACTATTGAATGGTACTGAAAAAATGAACTTTTGTCATACCATGACTCATAAATCTTCCGTAGATTCCAAATTTCTCCTGATTATATCCAAATTCCTAGAACCACAGAACTTTATCTTTAGAAACCACTATAAGGACCACCTATCAGAAAAAACTGAGCCCCAGATGGACTTTCCTAAAAGTTTTAACTTATATGTTATGACTATTTCACTGGTCAGTGAAATAGTTTAGACTAGAACTTGGGCTCTTGAAGAAAAGAGCTAAGCTTTATGAATTACATTGTGATACTGATATCATCTTAAAATATAGAATTTCTATTGCAAGTAAAGGTCAGTGACAAACATTAATAAAGTAAAATTTGCCAAGTAAAGTATCATAAAAAAATATTTTGCCCTGTCTCTTCTCCTCCTAAATCTAATCTGCAAAAGGCACCAACCACATAGATAGTCTTCCTACCAAGCCTAGAAAGAAATGTACTCAGAGGCATCCACTGCTCTTTCAGGGAGGAGTTATCTAACTTGGAAAGTTAATTACTTAAGAATATGCCCATCTGCTCTAGACCTATTTTGTTCTCTCCTCTAAAGAAGACTAAAATAATTAAACCATCTCTTACCTTCCTTCTAAGCAAAACACTGGGTTTTAGTTTTTGATTCTGTAGATAAGTTAAAATAAGACCTAAATTTGATCAAACTCAATACCTTTTAAAATCTGATTGCTGTTACATATATATTTGCCAACTGAAATAAAGATAATTTCCTTTAATTTTTAATGTCCTTAAAATTTTTAAATCAGACGAACTGTTAATAAATTGGCATCTTTTGCTTTTAAGCAAAGGCAATCCTGTTGAGACTGAAAACAGGTACACACACAAGGCCAGAACATTTGCAAGCTCACTGGAAGTCCACTGCATTTGATGTATGCAACAAAGTATTCTCTGTCCTGGGAACAGCTCTGAGTCACATTTCCAAGCCCGAGTTAGGATGGCATAGGACAAGAGAGCTCACACAGAGCAGGCCAAAGGACATTTGTCTCCACATCCGTGATATTGACAGGATTTACTCCAGGGAGCTGCTTTCTGTATAAAGGGATTATCTCACCTTTTCTTCAGTTGTCCTATTTCCAAGATAAAGTGTTCAGCTATATCTTGAAAAATCATTAGAAATGATTACTTTTACCCCACTATGATTAACATTAAGTTCATTCATAAAATTATCAGGCTACTAACCTTCGTGAACCATCTCTAGAATTTTCACTTGAGCATTCAGAAATGCAAAGCGAAATTAGAAGACACATGAACAATATTTCACAGAGGAATTCACAGCCTATGATGCAGCCAGCTTGTTGAAGTACCTCTGGTGTCCAGTGTTCTTAGGACTCTGGTACCAAGTGGAAATCCTAACAACCTTTGAGATGCTGACAATTTCCCCAATACACAAAAAATGTACCAGAAGACATCGCCTCACCCACAATTAGAAGAAGTTTCAATGCACTAAGTGTATGATATCTTGTTTATCAATAACCAGCTCTATTTTGGCACCTGCCAGCAGACTGTTCTTTTTCTGCATCCCATTACTATACAAGCCAAAATACTTTTTGAAATGCGGCCTAATATAAAGTTCCACACAAACTTCACAATGAGAGAGCGATGGAAGGAGAGTATCTATAACTTACTAAATTCAATTTAAATTGATTTCAATAAGCAAAACTGCACGGGGAAACTGGAGATATACCACATCTTTTCCCTATCCCAAGCTTCAATATATCTTTGTAATAACACTGACAGAAGAGAATGTAGTTAGTCCAACCCATTATGGATGGATTAACTGATACCTACCAATGTACTGATTCCACTGCAAGACTAATTAAATGTAGCAATTAGTTATTTTCACTAGAATCCTGGTCATGCTAACATAATCAACTACTCTCCAAATCATACCCCAACCGACTTAGTAAAAGATTAAATAACCCTTGACCCATGTTCTCTAGATTGCTTTGATTTCTCTTTTACCTCCAGAAAATCTGTTGCTCTTACCATAGTAAAGTTTTAACTTTTATGTTAATGTTAAATAATTCAGCACAGAAGTCACCTTCAGAGAACACTTTGTGTTTATTTTTACAGTTACAATCTCCTGTAACTATTCCACCTCTGAATGTTGTATTCAAAACACTAATTACCTAAAAGTTTTCACATTAATTTAAAACACTGAAAAAGAACAAATATGTAAAGCAATTACTTCTTGATGATGCATGAAAAAGTAGACAGGTAAGAACATTAGAAAAGTAAAAGTCAGCTATCTAAAGAAAAAAGTTATATAAAGGTTAGACAGTATTTTTCTTTTAAAATTAGTTGTAAACAGGGACTACTCACTTGCATCTGCTACTCCTTATAAAGGATCTATCATAACCTGAGAATGTGCAAATGAGCTGCCCCAGAGTAACAAGGACCATAGGTCCTTGAATCACCTGGTTAGTGCACTGGAGTAGACACTGGACAAAAATGCCAGAAGATCCTGAACAACCTTTGTGGGTCCTCTTTACAGAATGGGGATGTGAGTGAAAATAAGAACATTTAAGAGAGAATTTTTAAAGAGAAATCTTTGTAAATCAATTCTGCTGAGCATGGAGTGGGATTTGGGGAGTAGTTTATTACAAGTCACTGCGAAAAGTACATCATAGTACTCAAAAGTCCTCAGACTCCATCCTGCTCTGGACATAAAATATCATCTGCTCCACTATCTGGACCTTGTATGTCTCTGTTCCTGCCCTTTTCTTTTTTTTTTTAAGATTTTATTTATTCATTTGCAAGAGAGAGAAAGAGAAACAGAGAGAGCACAGCAGGGGGAGAAGCAGAGGGAGAGGAAGAAGCAGACTCCACACTGAGTTGGGAGTCCATCATGGGGCTCCATCCCCAGAACCTGGAGATCATGACCTGAGCTAAAGGCAGATACTTAACCATCTGAGCCACCCATGTGCACCTGTTCCTGCCCTTTTTAGGTGTAAGTTCTGCCTTCCTACCAGGACTTCCTGTTCCTAAAGGATAGAAATTTTAATTGACCATTTCGTCCCTCTAGTAACTTGTAGAGTAACAGGTATCCAAAATATGTTTGTTGAGTTGACTAATCAAAAGCCTCATGACATATACAAAGTGATACATTAGAAGAGAAGGTGTTGTTTTACGATCAGAAAATATATGTTCTCATTTCATTTTATTTATGTTTGTCTTTTTTTTTTTTTAAAGATTTATTGACAGAAATCAGAAGTAGGCAGAGAGGCAGGCAGAGAGAGAGGAAGGGAAGCAGGCTCCCTGCTGAGCAGAGAGCCCGATGCGGGGCTCGATCCCAGGACCCTGGGATCAGACCCGAGCAGAAGGCAGAGGCTTTAACCCACTGAGCCACTCAGGTGCCCCTTATTTATGTTTGTCTTAAGTCAAAGAGCTGTCAAGCTTTACATATGGTTATCTGTGCTGATACCTCTCTCTGTTTATTCATCTCTGTGTTGCACAAAATCTACTGAAGTTCTTCATATATGATATGTATTGAATGTTATGAATAAGCTCAATAAATGAATCTTTTTTTAATGTCAGTTAGACTGATGGAGAGGGAATTAAGGCTAGGGAGGCATTCTAGGTGATACAGAATGGAAACACAAAGGATGGAAAATGAAAAGGAGATGGAAAAGACACCAGCTTGCCTAAAGAAGAGGGTTCCCACAGAAAGAAATGGGAAGCGAGATTGGCAAAACAGCCAGCACTGGAGGGTGAAGACAAGTCTAGGTAAAAAAAAAAAAAAAAAAATCAAAGAATTTGAGGATGATTATTCCAATTGTTGAAAGAGGGAAAGGTTGAGACTAAATGAAGACAAGTCAGTCTATTGAAAACCTCAAGCAGGAGAAGAGAGTCTGGTAAGAACCTTAGCTAAGACAATGTAAGAAAAGGGGTACAAAAAAGAGTAAAGGAAGGAAGGTAGGAATGAATGGAGGAAGAAAGAAAGGGACAAAGAAAGAAAGAAGGAAGAGGAAAAGGGGGGAGGAAGGAAGGAAAGAGGAAAGAAAGAAAAAGGAAATGGCTACATATGAGAAAAAACATGAGGAAAGAAACAATGGATCTCATGAATATTGAACTGTAAATTAAAACACTGCATTGGCAACCTTAAAAGACTGGGCAGTGAGTGACTCTATGACTACATTGCCTAGTTCAGTGGATATTTTCTTAGAGAAAGTGAAAAGCCAGAGTGGGGAAGGGAAGCTTGCTCTTTCAAAGACCTGAGGGGAAAAAATCACAATGCAATAAAGGGACAGGTCTCTTAGAAATGGTACTCTGGTTTTAAATGAAACAACTTCTGCAAACCAATCCTAAAGGCCATATAGAGGTACCGAAACAGTAGTGCAGCGAGTATGAGGCCAACAGCCCTCCACTGTGTGTCTTTAGTCCGGGAAGGAGGCATCAATTCTACCTTCAGCTTTTAGGCCCTGTTCTACGTCCTTCAGTTACTGATTAATAATGTTCCCAGTTTGCTTTAGTGCTTTTCAGAAGCTGCCACATCCCACCTCGGCTGGGACATGTATTTGATATCAGGAAAGTCACCTCTGCTTCTGCTGCCCTGAATATCACACAGGCATTTACATAGCTGCATCCGTATTCAGAGTCTTAAGGGAGACTTAGTTCTAAGGGAGTCTAAGGGAGACTAGTTCTCAGGACAAATTGTAATTCTTTAAGCAACCCCACTCTCACCTAACCCAGACTTGGGGAACACTCCGTCATTAAGATTTCTTCCTTTCCCCAGGTAAAAATCCCAGGTAGGACAGGATCTGTTAAATTCACTCAAAGCCACAAATTACTGATAATCCAATGTGTTATTATTCACGGAGATTTTTTTTTTTTTTTGCATTTTAAATGAGATTAAAAAGTCTTTACCCAAAGGAATTGGTTGTTATTTTGAAATTCCAAGTACCAGTGAGCAGATAGAAAATGCATGTTTTGTGCTCGCTTCGGCAGCACATATACTAGAAAATGCATGTTTTAATAAGATATGGAATAGGGGGAAGCTGTCTTCTGAAATTATGCCATGTAAATAAGTCCACTCTACTATGGATATATTTGGTGTTTGATTTCTTGATGTCAACACAGATACTATAATAGAATTACTAAAATGACCTTTAAGACTAAATTTTTAAGACCCTCAAGAGGATGTATTTCCACATATTACCAGTGTTTGGTAAGGAAGAGAACCATCTCAGGTCATTAGGGAAAAGCTAAATTTAGCAAAAATCTGTGCAAATGTTTTCTAAACTATTTTCACTTCATTTCCTGTTGATAAGTAGTATTGTTTCATACACTCAGGTTGGTTTTCAGTAAGTGGAGGTTACTAGTTGCCTTACTTGTTTCTTTTGAGGCTGAAATTAGCCAAATTTGTATCTGTTTGGAAATGAGTTCAGGTCTTTTTTTATTCTAAATGTATTGTATTTTTTTTTAGTGGTTACATCTTTTCCTCTTAGTTGGCATCTATACAATTCATTGCCATTTTTGAGGAATCCAAATATTCCAGTGATTTGAGTTGAGCATCCAAACTGTTCACTTGGGGGTACCTGCCCCCTTTCCACCACTGCCCCCTGGACTTGTTTTCTGCCTTAGTCATCCAAATTTTTTTTATTACTAATATTCTGTGAGGAATTGTTTTAGACTTTATTTTTATGAGAAGTTTTAGGTTTATATAAAAACTGAGCTGAAAGTACAGAGAATTCCCATAAATCCTCAGAGCCCATCCCCAGTTTTCCTACTATTAACATCTTTATTTAGCATGGTATATTTATTACAACTGATGAGCCAATATTGATAGAGTGTCATTATCTAAAATCCAGAGTTTACACTAGGACTAACTCTTTGTATTATACATTCTACGGGCTTTGACAAATGCATAATGATATGTATCCACTATTACAGTATCATATAGAATAGTTTCAGTGTCCTAAAAATCCTCCGTGCTGCACCTATCCATCCCTCCCTCCCTCACCCCCTCGTGCTCCTTCTCCTGGCCCCTTTATCTTTTTATTATTCCACAGTTTTGCCTCAGTCTATAGGTTTTCTAACTGTATGTTTAAGACAAGGAACAATTTGGTTAGTGTGTGCCATAGAGGTAAAACATACAAGATTTAAAGATTTACCATAAACACACCAACTATGGCATCAAAACTACACTATTTTCACCAACAATAAATGCTTCTATTTACTTTTTATTCAACTGACATTAAAGGTAACATACATGCCAGCACAGTTTTAGATGTGAGAGAGAAGAGTAGTAACAAGACAGACCAGGTCCGTGCCCTCATGGAGTATACATTTAAATTGAAGGGTAAAGGAGGACAGAAATTAAACAAAAAGTGAATCAAAGTGTTCTTCAACCCTGCTAAGTAGGATGATGGAAATAAAACAATGTTATATGATAGAGTGACAGGTGGGGACAGTGGTAAGGGAAGACGTCTCTGAGGATATGATATTTGAGCTTAGAATTAAGAGATAAGAAGCAACTATTCATGCAACAGAACATTTCAAGCAGAGGGAACCACAAATAAAATAACCTAGAGATGGGAACAAACTTGAAAGAAAGAAAGAAAGGAAGGAAGGAAGGAAGGAAGAAAGAAAGGAAGGAAGGAAGGAAGGAAGAAGGAAACGTAGGTGGGTGGAGGGAAGGAAAGGAAAGGAAGAGGGAAAGAGAGAAAGAAAGGAAGAAAGGAAGAGAAAAAGAAAGGCCATGTGGCCAGTTGAGGGAAGGCAGGTAGTGAACAGGAGAGTGTGAGGGTGTTGGGAGAGGTGGGAGACCTTGGAAGAGGGGAGTGAGGTAGGTATGCAAGGCCAGATCATAACTTCACAGTAAGGAGTTTCTGTTTTATTTTAATGGGAAACCACTGTAGGATTTTAAGCAGGAAAGTGACAAGATCCAATTTTTGTTTTTTAAAATGATTACTTGATGGACATCTGGGTGGCTCAGTTGGTAAAGCATCCGCCTTCAGCCCAGGTCATGATCCCAGGGTCCTGAGATGGGGCCTTGCATTGCTGAGCCCTGCTCAGCTGGGAGCCAGCTTCTCCCTCTCCTCCCTGCTCATGTTCTCTCTTGCTATCTCT
>RCUC01141620.1:0-76772 GCA_003697995.1 Taxidea taxus jeffersonii | reverse complement strand
CGTGGGACCTGAGTCCACGCTGTCCCCACGAGGTCTTCACCCCAGTTTAGCCTCTGGAGCGATGTCCCTCCGTGGAGCCGACTTTTAAAAGTTCTGATTTTGTGCTCCGCCGCTTGCCGGGAGCCGGCCCCTCCCCCTGGGGTCTATCTTCCCGTCGCGTTGGATTCACTTCTCCGCTGGTCCTACCTTTCAGAAAGTGGTCGATTTTCTGTTCCTAGAATTGTTGTTTTTCTTCTCTTCGATCTCCTGTTGGATTTGTAGGTGTTCGGAATGGTTTGATAGGCTATCTAGCTGATCTCCTGCTGGCTGATGTCGTCTCAGCCTCCTACTTCTCCGCCATCTTGACTCCTCCCCAGTTTGCCCACTTTTTATTAAATGGGTAGGAAATAAAAGGTATGGCATAAAATAATAGTCATGTAAACATTCAGAGAAAGAAAATGCATTGAGAGTTAGGCCAAGTCAGGAGAGAATGCCTGGTTGCAATAATTATTAAACAGGTATTTCCAGAAAATTAGGCTTCCTATACAGTGGAATATCAAGTAGAGTATCGATATCTTATATCCAGTTTTGTAACCAGCCTGGTGGACTTTAAAAAAACAAGTCAAACGAGTACTACCAGAATTAGATTGCAGAGTGTATTAGTCAGATTTTTCCAGAGAAAGAGAACCAATAGAAATTTGATTGTTTATGGTCGATATATAGTTGATTTGATATATAACATAAATACTTAAATATATTTAATATATATAGTTGATATATAATTGATTTGATATAAAATATTTAAATATATACTTATAAAATATAAATATTAAATATATAACTTTATATTTTGGGATGCCTGCATGGCTCAGTCGGTTAAGCAGCTGCCCCACCTCCCACTCGCGCTCCCTCTTTCTCATTCTCTCAAATAAGTAAAATCTTTTAAAAAATAAGTAAATACATAACTTTATATTTAAATATAATAAATATGTTACTATCATATCAATATTACACATACCATACAAGTAATTTACTTGCAAAATCACAAATCCATGTAATGACATATTGTACCATCTCTTTTATACAGTGTGTTGCCTTGTTGCTTCTGTCTTTGTCTAAAGCCATGTGTGGAAAGATGGCATATGTCAATTTAATTTATTTTAGCATTTTATTAATGCAATATGTTACTAGAAACTACCATAGAAGGCAGTAGGTATATGCTTAACTGTTTTTTTTCTTAACTTAAGAAGTAACACGCCACTATTATGATCCATTTTCTTTTAATCCTCTTACCATAGTGGAAGAAAAAAAATGTTCTTTTATTTATACCATCTACTCAAGTAACAAGTTGTAAATATTCCATTGCTTAAGCAGAGATTAATGCTGGTTAGGGATTACTGTCTGGTATTGTCAAACATCACTCTTCATATCTCTGCATCTCTGCCCTAACCACCAGCACCCACTTTCACTCATAAAGTAAATGTGTTGTTTATTAGCACATGGAACCAATGAGGAACCATCACTCTGATGTAGGAACGTTTTAGATTGGCACACGTCTCTGAAACTGAATTTCTCACATAAATTTTGAAATTGATGAAATTCTGTTCAGCCTGGAAATTCCTTTGAGTCTTTGATTTGTAGATTAATGTTTATAAAAGTGACTGACATCTATCTTTTGCAATTCTTTCTCAACAAACAAGATATAGTTGGGGTTTGACAAAGCAGCATTTCTTTGTATGATTTTTAACAAAACAAGAACTTTATAGATTGAAGCATATCTGAGTTATCAATTTCTGACCCAGTTATAACTATGTCAAATGGCATTCTTCTTAGTAAATAGTGAATATCATTTCTTTCTTTTTTTTTTCTTCTCTTTCTTCAAATCCTGTGAAGTTGTCTTTAGAGCAAAGTAAAGCTTAAAGGGAAAAATATGATTTGTAATTGAGATTTTTTTGTTAACCTTCAGTCTGTATTGGTTTTGTTCAATGATTTTATTTTTCCTCCAGAAATAGCAGTAAATTAGTGTGTGGGTGACATTTCAGAAATCCCATCTCAGAGTACGTCTTACATTCTATATTGCATTATAAATACTGACTTGGTTTTAAACTCCACGTGTGTCTCTTGTGTAGAAACCAACTAGACAGTGAAGTCATTATTCAATTTAATTTGCAACATTTATTACCCTTGCTGGATATGCATGTGTTGTTATATTCACAACAAATGGCCTTGGAGTTTTGAGGTATGTATTATGTTCTTTAAAAATTTTTTTACATTTTGAGGCGCCTGGGTGACTCAGTGGGTTAAAGCCTCTGTCTTTGGCTCGGATCATGATCCCAGGGTCCTGGAATCGAGCCCCGCATTGGGCTCTCTGCTCTGCAGGGAGCCTGCTTCCTCCCTCTCTCTTTGCCTGCCTCTCTGCCTACTTATGATCTCTGTCTGTCAAATAAATAAATAAAATCTTAAAAAACAGTTATTTACATTTCACACATTTTATATATCTTTTTCTTTCTTCTTTGGGCTTAATGTTGTGTTATAGAGAAAAATGTATATGTGATTAGGAATTAGGATACCACATTTGAATTTAGCATGTGACTCTGTCAGAATAGGTATCTTATATCTTATAGGTTGCTCTTCTGTTTTGATCAACGCTATAAATTTTAGTAGAAAAGGGATTTTTTTCCCTCTAAATTCATTATTAATCGTATCTTAACTTCCCCATCCCATCCCCTTGGTTTTCAAACCTTACTTATGTATGTTTCAAACCTTCCTTTGGTATTTTTTTCCTGCCTCTTCTATTCATTTTTGTCAATGTTTATTCATTAGTGTCAAGAATAACACAGCTTTTCTCCTTTCTGATAAATAATTCAGTGCCCTGTTAAGGCATCCAAGTTGTTTAATATCAAATAAAGAGATGCATATAAAATTTCAACTTGTCTAAGGCATAATCTTAACGGTAGCTGTTTCTGTGTCCATTGGAATTATAACTGGTGGGTTGGTTTCTGTTTAAATATTTGTTTTGTATCATTTTACTGAGAAGATAAATATGGAAGAATTTCTTTTTTTCATTTGAGCATATGGTGCACTACTAATCTATCCAGTTTTTCTTTTTGCCCCATAGATTATTTTCCTTTAGCTGCCTGAACAAATTTCCAGAAGTTGGTGGCTTAAAACAACAGGGATATATTCTCCCACAATTCTGAGGGTCAGAAGTCTGAAATTGAGGTGTCAGGAAGGTTGTTAACTTCTAGAGCCTCTGAGGGAGGATCTGATCTTTGCCTGTCTCTGCTGACAACCTTGGGTATTCTGGGATTATAGCTATATAACATTAAACTCTCCCTTCATCTCCATGTTACCTTCACTGCTGTGTCTTTGTATTCTGCTGTTCTGTAAGGATACTTGTTTTCAATTTAGGGCCTGAGGTAAACTCAGGATAATCTTATCTTGAGATTCTTAGCTTAGTTATGTCTGCAAAGACCCTTTTTTAAAAATAAGGTTACATTAACAACTTTCAGGTGAAAGTATATTTTGGGGGCCACAATTCAACCCATTATGATTGGTCCTCTGACCTCCAAAAATTCATATCTGTTCTATATGTACAATATATTCATCTAATTCTAATACCTTTGAAAGCTTCAACCTATCATAGCATGAACTCCAAGTCCAATATTTCAGCTAAATATAAAGTCAAGAGTGCTCAGATGTCATTATCTAAATCATCTAAACCAGGTATGAGTAAAACTCTGGCTAGGGTCCATCCTGGTACAAAATTCTTCTGTATCTGTGGACCCATGAAACTAGAAAACAAGTTATCTACTTTTAAAATACAATAGTGGGATGAGTATAGAATATATACTCCCCTTCCACAAGGGAGAAAATGGAAAGAATCAAGGGGCCATTCAAACCCTAGCAAGTTCAGAGCCCATCAGGGAATATTTCATTATGTTTCACGTCTTTTTTTTTTTTAAGATTTTATTTATTTATTTGACAGAGATCACAAGTAGGCAGAGAGGCAGGCAGAGAGAGAGGGGGAAGCAGGCTCCCTGCTGAGCAGAGAGCCTGATGCGGGGTTTGATCTCAGGACCCTGGGATCATGACCTGAGCTGAAGGCAGAGGCTTAACTCACTGAGCCACCCAGGTGCCCCATGTTTCATGTCTTAAGAATAATCCTTCATCGCTTGAAGCTTTGTCTTCTGTGCTCTTGGTGGCCCACCAGTGTCTGGGCTACCCTCAGAGTCATTCTTCCTTTGCCTTGTAGGGCACTATATATTTGCAGGCTAGTAACTCTGTGATTCCATTCCTGACTATAGAATTGTAGAAGTCTGAGAGTCTTTGTCATTTTGTTTTGTTTCTGTCCCTTTCAGTCTAAAACAGTAGTATTCCTGCTGGTATAATATTCTCAAAAACCATATTGGTGTCCTGTGTGTTTCTCAGGGTCCATGCATTAGATGAGGCTTCAACAGATCTTTCCTGCATAGTCTCATCTCTACTCCTGGCTTCTTCTGAGATACTTACTTGAATCATAGGTCACATCCCTGGTCCCTTCAGCAAAGTCCAGCCACACCTTTGGTCCTACCCTTCAGAACTCACTTTCTAAATAGTGAATCTTCCAATGTATTCTGATATCAATTCTCTGATACCAACTGGGTGTTCTATGACTCAAATTCAGTGTTGACACTGACTATACAGAATCTGTGTAGATCCCACAAGTTAAGTGCAGAGTATTTGAATTCTAACACTAAATACCCAGAGTCAGTGTCAGATCTCAAAAGATAAAGAGCAAAGTCTTCAACAAGACTTCCCTTCCTTCAATTGCAGTAGGGGTCCACAGACTGCATTTCTGAGTTGGTTACAAATGTGGGGAGTCTTGCAATGCCCCTTCAGGTTCCTGGGCTTGAAGCTTCAGATCTTTAATCTCTGCTTCCATCTTCACATGGCCTTCTCCTCTGTCTTTGTGTTTTCTCCTGTGCTACAAGAGTGCTTCTCTCTGTATTTAGGATCTGCCATGATTCCAAGAAATGTAATTATATCCACAGAGACCCTTTCCAAATAAGATTGTATTCATAGTCTCCACCTCCATTTATCTTTTAGAGGGCCACCGTCCAATTCACTGTGCCCTTCCACCTTTCTCTCTTCTTGTTCTTGTTTTCTCTCTCACAATTACTTTTTTCTTTTATAGAATTTTTGATATAATGAAATAATATCTTTCTTAAAGCTATGATTATTTGTGCCAAATTTTACTTATAATGGGTAGAACCATGCTAATTTTTTCAGGGTTCATTTACCACTTCTCCTATAGTTCAAACATGGATAATTTGAATTTTACCGTAGGTCACCTCCTTAAGACATTAAAACATTTGCTGCTCTGGTTGTTGCATTTATTAATATCCAATTTAAACTGATCACCATTGTATTATAGCTTATTTCCACTGTACCTTAAATTAACCTTGTTCATAATGCTTTAACCTATCTGTGTGTTCATATAGATAAAAATAGCTTCCATTATATAACACTATTAAATCTCAATGGCAATCAAATTCAGTAATTGTTTATAGAACTCCTAATGTGTGCAAGGCAAGTTGCACTGCTTGTCAAGCTATTACCCAGAGATCTGCTGATTTAAAAGTCACCGGGGTATATGCAACTGATGAATCACTAAATTCTAACTCTGAAACTACTAATACACTATATGTTAATTAAACTGAAATTAAATAGAATTAAGAAAAGTATTCTTACCCAAAACAAACAAACAAAAGGGTATGAGGAAATTTATTGAAGGTGATGAGTACATTTATTATCTTGATTGTGGTGGTGGTTTCACAAGTATATTGCATATGTCCAAACGCATCAAATTACATTCATTAAATATATGCAGGGTTTTTCTGTGTATCATTTATACCTAAGTAAAGCTGTTAAAAACAAAACAAAACAAAACAAAACAAAATGAAAGGTGACTGAGGGGAACTTGTTAAACCAGCAGTCTCAGACCTGTTGTGTGGCAAATATTCAAATAATCAAAGACAAAAAATACGGGCTTTCTACTTTGTATTTCTAGTGCATTGTGTATACAAGTTCTATCATACAAATAAGTAATACAATACAGTGTATCATGTTTTGTAACTCAGCTCCTTAAGGATCCCACTCCAGGTTTTGGCTCAGGTCGTAATCTCAGAGTTGTGAGATGAGCCCACATCAGGCTCCATCTCCTTGAGACTCTCTCTCCATCTTCCTCTACCCCTCTCCCCACTTCCTGTGTGCACACACATGCTTGCGCTCTCTCTCTCTCTCTCTCTCAAATAGATAAATAAATCTTTTTAAAAAGGAGTGTTGGTGACAGGGACTTTGTCATATTCATGTTATATGCACATAACATATAGCTGCATCTATATCATTCATCTTTGTAGACTTCATGGCCTATGAATCCATAGTTCAAAGTAGGACTAATTTTGTAGTGGAATATGTATGAAGAGTTGTAAGACAGTAAGCATAATTGTCAAGATACTCTGGAGATCTGGTTTCATCACATACTTTATACTGAATTGGGCAAATATCCTCATTAGTTAAAGATAAATAATAAAGTATCTCTCTCTGAAGACTATTATGAGGAATACATAATCTATATAAAGTAAAGGTCTTTATTAAATTTTGAATGAGTCAGTAAAAATATATATAACTGGTCATAAAGAATCATACACCATGGTTATATCACTGACTTACTATTTCTGGATTTTCTTATATCATGAGTCTCATTGAGGTGACATTTTCAGGTAATTACAATAATGATAATAACAGCAATAACAATGGTTACCATCATTTGTTATCCACTAGCTAGGTACCAGGAACTGTACCAGATGTTGCACCCATTATTTTTGAGCCTCACAGGATCTCCATGAAAATAGTTTGAGAATTTAAGATTGCTTAACTCACAGATAGTTAAATGAGGATGTGGGCAGAACTGCATTTCTCCAAAACCAATGTCTGTCTTTAGCATCTATATAGAAGAGATTTTAAGACCCTTTATTCCTATTTGGCAATATTATAGCACACTTGCATATGAATCATTTTTCACAGTATCAGGTAAATTAAGTTTATAATAGTTTTCCAGAAAGAAAGCCTGTAGATGTAACAGGCAAAAATGTTAGCAAGTGTCATCACAATAAGAACAACATATTCCTGGGGTTTCAAATTAAAAATGCCCACCTTTGGGGGCACCTGTGTGGCTCAGTTGTTAAGTATCTGCCTTCAACTCCAGTCATGACCCAAAGATCCCGGGATCGAGCCCCACATCAGGCTCCCTGATTGGCAGGAAGCCTGTTCTCTCTCTCATACTTCCCCTGCTTACGTTCCCTCTCTCACCGTGTCTCTGCCAAAAAAGTAAAATCTTAAAAAAAAAAAAAAAAAGAAAAATCCACCTTTGATTGGGGTATCCCAGACGGCTTAAAGAAGAGGAAGAATCTCAAGTCTGTGTTAAGTAATGCCTGACATTTTTGATGGCAGACACATTATAAGATCTTCTAGTCCTGTGGAGTGAATTTGATGGGCTTATTATGACCACTTTAGAGATGATGAAACTGAGTCTTTGGAGGCTTTTGACTTTTCTTAAGCCACTGACAAGACTGTCTTTTTAAGTAAACTTTAATCAAGTTCCTCTAAGTCCTACAGGTATTTACCTTCAGTGTCTGTAATACTGCCTGTATCACTGAGTTTTAGCAAGAATCATGTTCAGTGAGAAAGAGCCCTCACCCTCAATATCTGATCAAATTCCTCATCCCTTACTACCCTACCTCCCAGCTAACTACCTGATCATCCTGGTCGCCTTCAGCAGAATTCTGTCAAGTCAGTTTAGCCAGAAATCCCCCTTTACTGCTGATATTTCTGCTTAGTAATTTTCTATCCACTCCTTGGCTATAAATCCCTACTTATTTGCAGTATTTGGAATTATCCCACCCTATACTGAGATCTCTCTTTCCCCATAGAATCACTCCAGAGTAATGTTTTACCTTATTAGCTACTGTTCAGCTCAGATTTGTCTTTGACACTAAACTAATGGGAGGTGCAACAAGACAGCTTGAACTGTGCTCTTCTGATTTCTAAATTATCAGTCTTACTTCTGCCATATATAACATATCATATTCTTCCTCTAGGCTACAGCCAATTTAATAGTTGTTTTGCCAAAATTGAGTACATATAATTACCATTATAGTACTTCTGTTCAAAGTTCATAATAGAACTTATAATGAAGTTGTGAAGGAGGTAGACAGGGTTAATTTTTGTTAATTATTCAGAGAATAGGTATACTCTATTACCATAGAAAATTTTCATTTATTCTTTCAAAAAATATTTATTAAGCATCTTCTTTACCTCAGGCCACACTGTACAAAAGCAGATAGATATTTATCGGGACTTCACTAAGTTTAAAACCTACTAGAGTAGACATGCATTAATCAAATAATCACAGAGTTAAGTGAAAAAAAAAACACATAATTATGAAACCATAACAAAGGCTGAGAAGAAGAGTTACATAATACCCTTAGCACAAATATTAGAGGGAGGGAGGGATATAGCCTTGTTAGTAAGGTCAAGAAAAGTTTCTTCCAGGGCACCTGGGTGGCTCAGTGGGTTAAAGCCTCTGCCTTCAGCTGGGGTCATGATCCCAGGGTCCTGGGATCAAGCCCTGCATCGGGCTCTCTGCTCAGCAGGGAGCCTGCTTCCCTTCCTCTCTCTCTCTGCCTGCCTCTCTGCCTACTTGTGATCTCTCTCTGTCAAATAAATAAAAAAAATCTTAAAAAAAAAAAGAAAAGAAAAGTTTCTTCCAGGAGAGGAAGCAAAGTCAAGAATCTCCTTCCAGGCAGAGGCCACACAAGAAACTGAGATATTCCACAAGCCATATGTCAGTACTAGAGACTATAAGCAAGCCGGTGTGGCTGACTTGCATCATGTGCTGAGACCATTATGCCAAATAACGAGAGGCAGGAAACGTGTCTTTATCAGGTCTTCTATTATATGCCATGGTCACCCATGTTAAACAGCTTTGTCTTCACCTGCAAAGAAAAGGTAAGGTCATAGAGAAAATTACACATGGAATGATAATAGATTTGAGTGGTGGAAAAATCACTGTTCCTGTTCTGGGGAAGTCAGGTTAGAAGAAGCAATTGTTGACCTTGGTTGGAAGACAGATCTGAAGGAAGGCAATCACTGGAAGGGAAGAAGTGAGAGCCACCTAGAGGGAAAATCTACAAGCAATAGGCACAGATTATACATGGGGAATAAAATAAGGGAGGGGCTGAAGATGAGGCTATAGTTTCTGGCCCACTTAAATCAAGATTGGTGTTGACATTCACTGGTATCATAAGAACATGAACAGAGTTCAGGCGAAGACCATAAAATTAACTTAGGTCTGTTGAGTAAAAATGTTAATTTAAACATCCAATTGAAAATATCTAGTTGCAAATGGATTTTATGGTCTCACTCAGAGATCGATTTTATGTTCTTTTAATTTTTTCTTAGAATTGGTAGATGATGACCATGGTCCACCTAAACACTTGGTGATATTTTTCTTTACAATATAATTGAAGGGAGAGCTATGTAGACTCCATTCTATGAGAAACAATGTGTTATTGCTCTTTTTTTTTTTTTTAATCCACAATGGCCTGGTTTTTATTATGGCAAGTAACTAAAAACCCAACTCTAACTCAAACAAGAAGGGAATTTGTTGGTGTATGGGTTCATGTAGACGAAAAGGTTCAGAGGTAGGGCAGGCTCCAAGTGTAATTTGCTCAGTGTTCCAGCTATATTTTCCTGACATTTTCTTAAATCCTTTGTTCTTGTCCTTCAGACTCAGACTTAGGCTGGTATTCTTCATGACAGTAAAAGGGCTGCAGCAGTTTCAAACTTATAATTCTGCACACCATGTCGTCCAAAGCAAGAAGAGTACATCTCTATTATAACATAAGAAGAATCCTAAGATTCATTGTCTTAATGGCCTTAGAACATGTGTCACACTAGGTACTAATGATGGAATCAGCTGGTTCAAAGCTGCAGGGATTTCCACTATACCTTGGGAGTCAGTAAGAAGGACGAATGGATGGTAGAGAGTCAACCAGTAACTGTTCCCAAAAATCTATTTGGCCAATGAACATTTGTGTCATCTTTTTTAACACATGCCTTTTCCAGTATGATCTTATCAACCTGAACTTAATTCACTTTCTCTCCAACAGAAATTAACAAAAGTCATATCCAGTTACATGATTTAGCTCTCATTTTTAGGTTCACTGCATGATGTGCAGTACTTTTTTTTTTTAATCGGGCACAGATATAACTCCTCATTATCTAGTACCTATAGTTAAATAAAAATTTATGTGCTCTGATGTATATACCTTTTTTAAATTTTTATTTTTATTTAAACATATAATGTAACCCCACCACCCTCTCCCAACACCCCTCCTCCCCCACCCCCCTCAGTTTGTTTTATGACATTAAGAGTCTCTTTTGGTTTGTCTCCCTCCCGATCCCATCTTGTTTCATTTTTTCTTTTCCTACCCCCTTAACCCCCACCCCCGTTGCATCTCCACTTCCTCATATCAGGGAGATCATATGATAATTGTCTTTCTCCAATTGACTTATTTCGCTAAGCATAATACCCTC
Source organism: Taxidea taxus jeffersonii (assembly GCA_003697995.1). Lineage (NCBI taxonomy): Eukaryota > Metazoa > Chordata > Mammalia > Carnivora > Mustelidae > Taxidea > Taxidea taxus. The sequence goes on along the minus strand of RCUC01141620.1, from coordinate 66,152 downwards.
TAGTTCCATCCATGTTGTCGCAAATGGCAAGATTTCATTTCTTTTGATGGCTGCTTAGTATTCCATTGTATATATATACCACTTCTTCTTTATCCATTCATCTGTTGATGGACATCTAGGTTCTTTCCATAACTTGGCTATTGTGGACATTGCTGCTATAAACATTCAGGCACACGTGCCCCTTCGGATCACTATGTTTGTATCTTTAGGGTAAATACCCAGTAGTGCAATTGCTGGGTCATAAGGTAGCTCTATTTTCAAATTTTGAGGAACCTCCATGCTGTTTTCCAGAGTGGTTGCACCAGATTGCATTCCCACCAACAGTGTAGGAGGGTTCCCCTTTCTCCCCATCCTCACCAGCATCTGTCATTTCCTGACTTGTTAATTTTAGCCATTCTGACTGGTGTGAGGTGATATATCATTGTGGTTTTGATTTGTATTTCCCTGGTGCCCAGTGATGTGGAACACTTTTTCATGTGTCTGTTGGCCATCTGGATCTGATGTATAGACTTTAATAAAAAAAAATTACTACTTGGAGAAGGGACATTTGGAAACGAGGAACAGTGGTCACTTATTCATAACACATAGAATGTCCTCTCAAAAATAGTAGCAAAGTCTCCTTGCATTGTTGGAGAAGAGAATCCTTCAGTCTATTGGTTGAATCCTAGTTGTGTTCTTCAAGATAAATGGGTCCTGCACATTTATCTCTTCCCTAGGGTCATATATATCGCCTTTAGTAGATGTTGTCTTTCAAAGTAGGAAACTTTAAAAAGCAGCTCATTTCCATGTAGTGTGAATTCAGGGGCCAGGATATTGTCCCATAGCTAGAGCAATCATAAGCCATTGGGAGTTAGGCTTGATGTTTCATTGGCAATGCATCTTCCTTAAATACTCATTAGACTTCTGGTCTATTTTGGTCATCCTACAAAGGCAGGAAAGACCCCCACCCAAAATTTGGCCTATGTGTTGAGACTGATGATGCCATACCTAGAAGGTATGACATAGTTCATCCCTTACATCATATGGCTTTTCTGGGGAGAACAGGGCAGACATCCCAAGCTGGTCCTCAAATAGCTTGAACTGGCTTGGGGTCCTCATTGTGGCTAGGGGTTGCAGCTTTGGGAATGGTTACCATAATGGGAAGACAGTTTGTGCGACCTTAATCTCTACTCATTTCATAGTAAGGAGCACCAGACATCACCTTGCTCAGATGTATGGGAAGAAAGAGAGAAAAGACTCAAAAAAATGGATATAGTTCAACATCAAAAAGTAGAGTCAGACTTTTTATTTGCAAAGTCTGTATCTTTTTAAAATACAGGTCATGTATTGAAGTCATGGAATCTTTTCTAGCCAGTGTTTGTGGCTAATAATGAGCTTGAACATTTCTGTCTACTTTTAAGTATTTCTGTGTCCTTACACCCCTTACATCAAAATCTCCTTTGGTGAATTGACCCAAATGGACCTGGGAACCAAGGTTAAGGTAAATTGTCTTTGTTGCAGGCTGCATCCCATTTCTTTCCTACATTGAAGAGATTGTCCCCTTTGACAGAGATTGTTCTATTGAGGTTGTTGGAGAGGCTTTGAGAATCAGGCTTTACCTGTGTCCTCATCTTAAAACCTTCTAAGATTTTACCTTTACTGTCTCTGCCAGAACTGATGTTAGAGTTTGGGGTAGAAAATCTTACCCCAAAGTTGTTCCTTGGGGAACAATCTGTGCTAGGAAGGGCCCCCACTGTGGAGCTGTCCTGAGGTAGCTCTCAGAAGCCATAGGATTTCCCTCTGTCCTTATCAGTAAAAACAACCTATCTGTTTGGAGATCACAAGACTTGGGCAAGGAAATTGAATGGATAACCTAAAGGTCTTTCCTGTCCTTCCTGGGGCATGGAAGTTGCCACACATATCCTCCATTAATATATGAAAAATTGTCCTATGTGGTTTCCCATGTGAACTTTTTATATTCAATCATAACATTTGAAATCAAGCTGCTTTTTATCAAATTGACTCTTCTAAGGAATTGTGCAAAGCTGTCAATTTTATAAGGTTGGGCATTCAAGAAAGCTTCTTAAATAAAAATAGGAATGAATTCCTTTGAAAGATTATGCTAAAGTTGTGTCCTTCTGAAATGGACTTTTTCTTCTCTTTAGTGGTTCATTCAGTGCTGAAATTGGAATAATTACTTTGGTTAACTTTTACACTTCTGAATTAGAGCCAACTGAATAAAATATATTTTTTTTCTTTTTGAAAGCAAAGCTTACTGATATGTACCTTTTTTTTTTAAAGTAATCTCTTCCATCATATCCAAGAAAACAAGTGACTTTTTTTGCTACTCCATCCTCTTGGCTCAAGCCACTATCAGCTGTGCCCCCACTTAAGTGTGTACCATAGGAAGTATTATATTTCTCCACTTCAAAAATATTTCTGTCCTATGTTATTTTCCTTCTGGCCTTGCTATCAGTAGGCATTATCTGAAGAATTGATTCAAACAAAGGTATTCAAGGTTGAATCCTGCATAAGGGGGCCACCAAGAAGACCACTTGAAGAGGATTCTTTTCCTCATTAACACAAAGGGACCATCTGCTCACCAAGCTGTGCATTCATAGATTTGCTTCTGACCAGAATGAACCATCTTTTTCTGTTTGCAGAAATGTCCTTTTTCCTGGAGTTTCAGGTCCGGTTGCACAATCTATTAGAGTTCCATGTAAGTTAGGGATTTTATAGCAAGCAATAAAAATTTATTCTGGTTAACTTATAAAACAGAAAAGGAATGTGTTGTAAAGATATTGTGGTAGCTTATAGAACACTAGGACTTTCAGAAGGACAGGCACCACGGCAAAATATAATTTATGCAACAAGAAAACAAAAAACAAAAAACAGAATTAGCCAGAAGCTAATGTTTCCCCTCTTTTTGCATGACTCTAGTTTCAAATTCTCTAGGGAGAGTACGATTGACTGAGTTTGATCACATATTTGTTGATAGTCAAGGATCAGAGAAGCAGGTTATCTTGATTGAAAGGCTTACCAGGACTGCCTAAAAGGGTTCTTCATTAAAGAGAAGAGAGACCTGGTTACCAAAAGAACAAGGAAGGAATGTCAAGTCTGTTAGAATAATATATGTCCACTTGGAATGGACTTGAAAATGCATGCTTCTTTCAACACAAGGCTCACTGCCTAGCTCTGAGGAGTGATGGTAGGGTCCAGCATTCAGCTACTATTACCTTTAGGTCTACTTCAGCGTTTGAGTTGTAGTTGCTCAGAAATTACCATGACTGATAGTACCAGGAGAAAATCTTTCCAAAGGGAAGAGTTTTAAGATGCTATAGCTGGGTGTCCACTTTATGTGGAAGAAGAAGGGGCACAGGATTAGAATATATACAGACCCATGGAAAGTCACAGATCAACTGGTCAGCTCTCAGGGACCTGGAATAGAGACGAGAAGACCAGGGACAAAGGGGTCTGGGGCAGAGACATTGAGATGGACATTTGGGAGTAGGTATACACTGGAAAGATTTTGATTCCACATATTAAAACCCAGCAGAGAGCATCTACCAGAGGGCTACTACCAACATCAGATGACTGCTCCTGATCAGTCCCACTTCATAGCAAAGAGGGAACAGGAGTGAGCCATGAGCTTGGGATCCTCTGGTTGTTTCAAATATACCAACTGGAAGCAGCTACCTAATATAACATCATAATGGCATGTTGAAGGCATTCCTTAAGTACCAGCTGGGAGGCAATATTCTTGGAACTTGGGGCACCTTCCAGGAATTGGAGGCATCTCTATGGCTTTGTTTATCCAAAGGTAAGAGTGCATAACTCTGATAATCAAAGGGTGGAAGCAAAAATGGTTCCAACTGCTATTATTCCTAATTCTAAGGAGACAACCCCCCCCACCCCCCCGCCTGCTGCAGTGTGCTTCTCATTCCTTCAGCTCTCAGCTGTGCAGGATTACAGATCCTAATCCACAGAGGGAGTACACTCTGGCCAATATATACAATAAATGTCTTATTGAACTAAAAGCTATGACTACCACTTGGCACTTAGGACTTCTTTTTCCAGGGACCAGCAGGCCAAAAAAGTCAGTGTCTGAGCAGACCAATGAACCTCATCAGCATGAGGCAATAGAGCAGTTGTTATTTAACATGGGCAATAAGGAGTACGTATGAAATATGGGTTTCTAGTTGGGTTCCTCTGATACTTTCTTGCCCAGTTGTAACTGTGAATGAGTAAGTGCAGGGCAGTAGCCTTAGAAGAGTATAGTGGCCAGAAACTCAGATCTCTCAAGAACGAGAGTTTGGGATACAACAAGAGGTAAGCCACTCACTGAAACCAGCAGAGGTGCTAGTTGAGGGAAATGGTGATTTGAAAGGATGAAGGAAGAAAGGGATGGATGAGTACCACTTGTAGACTTGGGAGGAGAGTCAGGGAGAGGGATACAATTCCAGCCTCTACCTTCCTTTTTTTTTTTTTTTTTAAATTTTACCCCCACAAGCTGATGTTTTCTAGCTGCACATGGCACAGTGAGTCCATGGTGTATAAGGTATGGGTTGTGACAGATACAAAGAGATGTAACTCTCAAACCCCCCTTGAAGGAAGGACTCGTTGTCCAACTATGAGGAGTGTGGTTAGCTGGCAGCTTCCTGCAGTTAACTTTTTCAGTGTGCCTCAGCTTTGAATTAGATTCATGCTCTCCTTGGGGTGGCCTCAGCCAGTGACAGGACAAGACTGTATACAAAGATATAGCCATTTCTACTCACCGTAGGATGACTCTAACATTCTTCCTTAGCCCTCATTGGGCTGGCAGAGATTTTGTTACATTTATACCAAAGTCTCTTGACAGGCCCTGCACAATTTTCAGGCCCTGCACAATCTTTCCTTCCTTTTGTTTTCCTAGACGTTACTCCTTCGCAAGCCTGTTACTCTCTTAACTGCATTTCAGTGGCAGCTTCTGTAGGACCCAACTGATGTAACACTAAATCTTTTTTTCTTTTTAAAACTTTTCATAGGCAGTGTAAGAGCTAGTTTAAGATAACCCTGACTCCCAGAAATTTCAATTCCTGTTCAAGTGCTACACATTCTGATCCTGTGCCTTGGTTTAGCTTACAAGCAATTTTACATTACTGAAAAATACTCCCTACAACTTCTACAGTTTGGGGTGACTTACCTTGCATCCGCATAGAAGCCTCCTGCTGAGTTTGTTTGTCCAGTGTATGTTTACATACTCTACCTATTCCCTACAGCAACACAAAAGGGTCACTGGCAGTGCTCAAATACAATGTTCTCATTTTTTTCTGATCTTTTGAAAGTTCTTCTTGAGAATATTTAAAATAAATTTTCACTCCCAAGCATTACTCATGGCTGATTTCCCAAGCATTACTCATGACTGATTCTGTTACCTCAGAGGCTATAATAGCTTTGTTGTAGTGGAATGAACCCTAGTGTTTTATCAGATCATCTAGGTTGAACCTTGGATTTTGTATACCTAGCATGTGACTTTAGGAAAGTTACTTCATCTCTTTATTCCTTAATTGTCTTCTGTGTAAAATGGAATAATTATAATACCTATCTCAAGTTTTTCTTCTGAGGTTAGGTAACATGTATACTGCAATCGGGATATATGGAACATTGAACTCAAACAAAAAATAATCTTTTGCAGAAGTTAGGGTAGATAAGTAGGAGCCATAATCTGAAAAGGAAAGAGATTGTAGTCTATTTGGCACTTAGCAAGAGTCTTGGGCTCGGTTATTTATGTTGTATACATGTTCTTTTTTTTTTTTTCATCCACATGATAACTTTGTGAGCTAACTATATATAACCTTATTTTACATAGGAAAACATGGGTCTCTGAAAGGTGAAACAACTTGCCCAATGTGAAATCGTTCCTAAGTAGCAAGGTGGGAAAGTTACAGAATTAGCCACAAAATCTCTGATAAGAATTAAGTACCAGAGATGAATGATAGCAGGAGAGCTAGGTTGAAATGTGCTTTCTTATCTCTTCTGAAGTGGGCTGCATAGGATGAACCAGTGTTCTCACAGTGTGTGTTTTCTATGAGAAGTAGGCTGTGCTCTTAAAGAGTAACTTGCATGTGGGTTTGAAGCTAATTAATGGAGTGATTGATTAGAAAATGTGGTTGCTTTTACAAACATGCAAAAGGTCAGTATAACGTGAAAATATTAATATACTGAGATCTTGCCGCATCCACTTTAATGATTGTGTCTAACTTTTTCCCATTATCAATGCCCTGTTAAGAGAAGCTGATGTGTGGATGCCGCTTGCACACTGACGTACTTGCAGTTCCCAGATTGTGCCAAGCTCAGTCAGGTCTCCCCCTCTGCATATGGCTCACATCTGTGACTTCTCCTTGGAAAGACCTTTCTCACTTATTTGCTTAGCTAAGACTTATTCCTACTTCAATACCAGCATAAGCTTTTCTTAGAAGTGCTCCTTAGAACGCTATCCCACCCCTACTCCCCAGACCACCTCCTAATCATATGAATTGGGCTTGATACCTTTCTCAGAGGATATCTCTTTGTGATAGAAATTAATGAATGATGTGCAATTTATTGGATTGTGCTGTTTGAGGACAGGGGATGTAGGAGCTCAATAAATGTTTAATAAAATATGTTTGGGTAGGGTAGGTGGATGACCCGTGACTGCTGAAAATGGCTAAGACTGTTTTAGTTTTGAACTTCCAATGATCTTGAACTACATTCTGTAGTGGACACTGTGTTCCACCCAGATCTGTTTTCTCTTTCTGTGCGACCTGCCCCACTTTACTGTGTTTTTGTGTTTCTAAAGGCCTACACCTGCCCCTCTTTTTTTTTTTTTTAAGATTTTATTTATTTATTTGACAGAGAGAGATTACAAGTAGGCAGAGAGGCAGGCAGAGAGGGGGTGGAAACAGGCTCCCCGCGAGCAGAGAGCCCGATGCGGGGCTCGATCCCAGGACCCCGGGATCAGACCTGAGCCGAAGGCAGAGGCTTTAACCCACTGAGCCACCCAGGTGCCCCACACCTGCCCCTCTTATGTGACTGACTAAGGTCTACTTCGCCTGCATTACCAGAGACAAAATGACCAGAAGGCTGGGTTCCTCTCATTTGCCACCACCTACACAGCCCATTGCAGAGGTAGATCGGACGCTGGAGTGGAATGGAGACACCCAGCTCCCTTGCCAGTCATCAGGACCAGATCTTAGGCGATCAGCCTGAGGCTGAGACTTGCTCTGAAATCACCTGTTTGGTTCTTTTCCTTCCTTGTCCATCTCAGAAGACTGTGTTACTAGTTCCTCTCTGGAACACATCAGTAACACATTATTTGCACATGAAAACATGTCTCTGGGTCTGCTTATGGGAAAACTCTATCTTGAAGACATTAAGTGGCTGTTTCAGTTTATTGTTTATTTTATCAAAATAATTCTCAAATAAGACAACAAGAATAGAATAGGTTCACAATGAAAACCAACAGTGACCCTCCCTCCTTCCCCATTCCCTCCTCCTAGACACAATGGGTATCGCTTTGTTTTGGGCTTAACTTTATGGCGTTTTCTCTCACATCACAAAATAAATATTACTCTTACTTTATAAGTCAGATTTAGGTGCTGTTTACTTCCTGGTAATTAACAAAGAGATGAGGAAATCATTCACATGTTCATATGTGACCTTCCTACACAAGGTCTTCATCCGTATCTTACCAAGAGGGTTTCGTTATTTTTGTTTTTAATTCATGGTTCTATGTTGATCTGCAACTTCTAGCAAGGGATTTAAACTGCCATCCCTCCATCTGCTTAAAATGTTCAAGATTTCCATTCATTGAATCCCCTTTCTTCAAGGGAAATCCACCCCCAACTCTTTCTTCTGCCCCATTATAGGCTTTCTGTCCTGCTATAAAAATCATGATAAGATTTACTTTTCTTGTTCTCTTGAGTCTTTGTCTTCCTTTTAATTAGACCCATCTCTTATCTTACTAAAATATATCCTCGAGTAATTTCCTAAAGTGTGAGTAAAGGTAATTCTTTGAGTCTTTTCATGATGAAAATTTCTTCAGTCTGTCTTCTCACTTTATTGTAGTCTGCCAGAGTATTCTAAGTTGAACAATCTTTTCCTCTCATAATTCTGATATCTTTTCATTGTCTTCCTCCATTCCTTCCTTCCTCCATTATTGCTAAGAAAAAAAGGCTGAGACCACTCTATATTTCATACCTTTGAATTGACCTTTTTTTTCTTTTTATCGATTTTGACACTTTTAGGGCCTTCATTTTATCTTTGGCAATCTGAAATTTACAATTGATACATCCAAATTTCAGATTTTATTTTCATACAACTTACTTGGCACTTTTTCTGTACTTTTCACTTGAATGCCTTATATCCTTCCAGATGTGGAAAATTTTCTTAAATTCCTTCTTTACTGATTTTCTTCCCCATTATTTTTTTCTATTTTCTCTTTCTGGAACTTTTACAGTTTTCTCATCTGGTTTTCTTGTTTTTCAAATATCATCTCTCATTTCCCATATAATCTTTCTGTTTTGTCCCCTGGGATATTTCTTGACTTTAGTCTTCTACCTCATTTATTGTTTGTTTTATTTTAGCAATGCTACTTTTTAGCATCGAGTTCTGTGATTTTTCTGTTTCATCAGGCTCTGTTTTTGTCTGTGTATAAGATGTATACATTTTCCTGAAGCTATTTTCTTAAGCCCCTTTTTGTTCATTTTGTTCCATTATCAGACCCTTTCATTCTATCAGATTTCTTGAAAAGTCTGTGGACGCTTTATTTTGGACTTCTATATGTGTGTGGAACAGAAGCAAGGCCAGGTTGCTCACTGTTCATAGATAGGCTGTTGACAGGCAGGCTGTGGTCCTGGGAGAGCTCTCAAGGCCAGGTTAAGTAGAGCTCTGCTGAGGTGCCTTTGTTTGCCCCAGACCTTAAATAACCTGTCTGTAGAGAAGAACATTCTGTCTAGTCATAGATACCACACTGCAGGGTGGATTCTATGTGCTCATATGGAAGGAACTGTTCCCACCTACTTGTGTTCTATTAGACCCTGTCTAATAGAGCCTAGATGATCATTCCAGTCCACATTTCAGGCTGATTTCTAAATATAGAGTCTGTGGAAGCTTGCAACAGCAGAGCAACCATTTTGGCTATAGCGCAGTGCACATGGCTGAGTTTGAGGCTGCATCTCTAGATGCTTCTTCATGTCCTTTTCATGTTCCAGTATTTGTTGAAATTTCCTGCCCATGAATCACTCTTTTCTAAATCTCCTTGTTATAGGTTTATGCCTTTCTGCAAATTATTATTATTATTTTTTTAAATCTCTCTCTCTTTTTTAAGTAGAATACTGACAGGAAAAAGATACTATATGGAGTTGCTTTTGTCTGCCTTCTTTTACTCTTAGAAATTTACAGCTTCTCCCATTACCATTATTACTGTTGTTGATTCTGATTTTGGTACTAGTATTAGCATGTAATTGGATTGAATAGTAGTTAAAGCACATGGGCATGAGTTTTGCATATCCTGTGATTTCATTAATTCTCACCTCATCTTAACAGGTATTGCTATCTCTGTAAAACAGTCAAAGAAATACATATTCAGAAAGGTATCTTTCAAAGCTTGAATTTGCAGTTCAGTCTGTGTGACTGCAGAGGCCATAGTCATACTATTTTGTTAGGTCATAGCTACTCTGTGCCTCCCACCAGGTGGTGTTTATAGGTTGGTTGGTTGGTTGGTTTGCAAATATGTGGCATACTAAAGGACGTCATTTATAAAATAATGGAGAGCATCTTTTGATTCAAGGTTTTTCCTGACATTATTATAGTTTTCTATGGTGACATCACCTTTCTATATTTGACTTGGACTACATTTATATCAAATATCAACAAACTAGGAATATATTCTCTGTAGGAGTCTTGCACACCTGAAATGTAAGATAAAATGCAAGGTGAAACTACATTTAACTAACATGAATATTCCAATTACTGACAAACAGAACTCTGTAAGGTGTCAGACACAAAGTATTAAGACAACTTGTGGGGTTTTTTTGTTTTGTTTTGTTTTGTTTTTCCTCATGCTATAAATCTTACCAGAACACTGACTAAAATGTATCTTGGTAGATTTATCTTGAAAGTATTGTATGAATTTGTTTCCTAAAAACATTAGTTAGTAGGGGTGCCAGGGTGGCTCAGTGGTTTGGGCATCTGACTCTTGGTTTAGGCTCAGGTCGTGATCTCATGGATTGTGATTCTGTGGGTCATGGGATGGAGCCCCTCAAGAAGTCAGGCTCTGTGCTCAGCAGAGTCTGCTTGAAGATTCTCTTCCTCTGCTCCTCCCCACACTGGCATACATATGTGCAGGTGTATGTGCTCTCTCTCTTAAATAAACAAGCAAATGAATAAATAAATAAATAAGTCTTAATAAAAAACAAACAAGTGTTAGTTTGTATAATATCTAAATAGCTAATTATATCAGTTGTGTTTGTTGTGTTTTCTTAGACAGGCCCATTTTGGAGTCTTGTACACACATGTGTCATTGTACTTACGATATAATATTGAGCTGCAAAGCAAGAAGATGATTTCTGTCCTTCTGATGGTCTGGATTTATGAGGAAGAGAAATAAAAGAGAAGCCTAATGGGGGCTTATAAGAACTGATTTTTCTTACTGTGAAAATTAAATTTAATTCCTTCCAAATTTTCTTTTCAAATACTTAGCTGTGACCCTGTGAAATGCCTTAATCTTTATAAATATTCATATTTCTCATTTTTAAAATGAGAGAAATTGTAATAGATCAATAGTTAAGCATTTCTTTTCAAAACTTTTTGATAAAATAGGTATTATACAGAAGTCCAGCTTTAAAAAAATAAATTAAACAAAAGCCCAGCTCCTCTGCTGGAAGCCCTGTGAGGCGGAGCTGGGAGGAGGCTGGGGCTCAACTTCTCCCAGCTGCTCAGCTCAGCTCCAAAGAGCATCTTCTGTGTGCCTCTTCCGGGCCTGGAAAACTGCTGATATATTGCCTAAGCGCACTTCCGTCTTGAAATTTTAAATAATACTAAGATACAGAATAATATGTTTTGGGGGAAAAACTTAACTACCAGTGGAAATAGAAAAGTATGAACCTGAATGCTTATGCCTCACTTCTGTTTGTTTTTTTGTTTGTTCGTTTGTTTCTTTTTGTTTTGGAGTTCCTTGTAACTAAATCTACCTGTGTTTCTCATTGTTGCGTGCAGCCGTTTATACAAGATTTTCTAGAGCCAAGAAACTTATTACATTTTTTCATAATGACATGAATAGCAATTTTTATATTTTGATAAGCTATTTCAGAGAAAATAACTCAAAGATCAGAAACTCAAAGATCAGAATGCTTGGTCCCCCAAGAAGTCTATATATTTGGTTCTGAAATCACAGTCACGCTGAACTTCAACCCCATACCTATTTAGCAGTAGACTTTTCTAATCCGTAGAAGGCTTCTCATCTCTGATTTTCTTTTGCAATTATTAATTCAGTCTACCTTAAATATACATTGCCTTATAAGGTAAGGTGTTGTTTTAAACTTCTTGGTGTCAGGTATTATGACTTTCTTATTTGATTTTTATTCGGTATTTAGAGTAATTCCCTATACATAAAATGATCTCAATCAGTATCTCTCAGTGTTGGAAGAAAAGGTGAGAGCATGTCATGATTGAGAATATAGCTTCAAGTATGGGATTTCTAACCTTTTGGCTTATACCTAGATCTATCTTTAACATGCAGTATGATCTGCATCATGAAAAAAAATAAGATCAATGAATACCAGAAATCTGATAAGGACTCATTAATTAATAAGATATTGAGAAGAATGAATTATAATAATTAAAAGTTGAACCCATCTATTTTTCTGGTGATGTGGTCTGAGTTATGATCATAGGTTAAGATAAGAATGGTAGAATTGTAAACACTGTAAAAAATATGAAGCGATAATGTTTAAAATGTAGAAATTATTTTTAAGTTTCTTTTGCATGAAAATCTTTTAAGTTCACATGAGACATTTTGTAAAACAGTGTTGAGTGTTTAAAGTTGTGTTTCATTGAGCATGAAAATACACATGTTACAGTATGATACGGTAATGTGTTGGGCTGAGTCTTTTGGGATCAAAGATCAAAGGACACACAAATCTGTTAAATGAAAAATGCAGTAAAGCCTCAGTATAAATCTGAATCTATCTTGATACACTTCATAAGTTCTGAGTCTTTTTGGGATGTAAGAATTTTTCCAGTCTCTCAAAAATTCATGTTGCAGAAGGCAATTTTATCCAAATCATAAATCCCTACATCAACGTTTTAGAGTTCCCAATTATCCAAATATTCATTCCTCCAGAGATAATATCGTACAGTTGGTAAATGTTCAAAAGAATCCAATTTTAAAAGTTGCATCTTGGAAGGTGACAAAATACTAGGTATAACATCTAATATCAATCATATCTTGATGCCAAAACAATGATGATTCAGAGCATTATGCACACTCAAGGATGAGCATCTCAAATTATATACCATAAAATGTATCATTAAGGTTTGTATTTTTCATGAGAATGTCAGCCATTCTCTACGTCTATATTGTCATAATAAGCTTGCCAGGAAGCTGCAAACTGAAACAGAAAATCCAGGGGAAGAAATAAGATTTTCTACGATTGTATTTTGTTATAAATTGAACACTAAAAATGAGGCATTATTTTTTTTTCTTTTCTTAGTCCCTAGAGTGTTTTCTGAAAATGCAAATAAAATGTCAGGCTTTCTGCTCTCACCTAGTATTTTATACTACCATTCTCCACTACTAGAAGAAAGGGGTCCTTGCCATCAGTGATAAAGCTTGCTTCTGTTGTTTTCACTTCCAGAAGTAGGATGTTAGAATGATCATAAGAAGCCCAAGTTGGGTTACTCCTAATAGAGAACAACACAAGAGGAATGCCTACCTCATCCTTCTGTCCACACTCCCCGTCCCTGAGTAGGAGGAAATGGGGATGATCTCTTAGTGAGACTTTCTCTCTGTTTCAGCGTGGGTCTCAATAGTTCCTGGAAAAATAAAAGTGTTCCCTATAAAAATACTAAGGAGCCCGCCCTACTTCCTAGGAATCATGAAAAACACTGTGTTAACAATTTGCTGCCTTAGGCATTTCTATCAATTCAGTCTGTATTACGGTTTATCTATTATGTCCTGCAATTTTTGTTCTACATCTTTTCACCAGAGTCACTGTTTTGTTCTGTCACTAATGTGAACAGGCTTCTCTCTGTCTTCCTTTATTAAGTGTTGTGATTATTCAGAAGAGGGGAAAGATTGCTTCCAAAAGGAAGAAACTTCATCATTCCAAAAGGCAGTACTTAATCTCCTAGTGTATGTTAGACAGCAAGGGTACAAATAAGAACAAGACACAGCTTTTCCTCCAGAAGCAATTACTCTAGACGGACTCAAGGAACACTTAAGTATGAGAGAGCATTTGAGCTGAATCTAGAAAGATGGTATATGTTTCCTAGGGCTGCTATTAAAAAAAAAAAAAAAGTATCATAAACCCAGAGGCTAAAAACGACTGAAATCTACCGCATGCCGCTCTCCTACCTTCCAGTGATTGCTGGCATTCGTTGGTGTTCCTTGGCTTTTAGCAGCATGACTTCAATTTCCATCCCAACCTGTGTCTTATCTCTTTCTCTTCTCTTCTTTTAAAGATATCAGTCAGATTAGGTTAAGGGCCCATCCTACTCCAGAATGACCTCATCTTAACAAATTACATCTGCCATGACACTATTTCCAAATAAGATCACATCCTGAGGTTCTGGGAAGGACGTCAATCCTGGAGGGAAAATACTCAACTCAATATCGATAATTAAGATTTTATAACTAGAAATAAAAGAGAGACTTTTTATTAAACTCTCTTTTTCAACAAGTATTTAAGTGCCCCTCTTTGTCCAGGTATAATGAAAAAGTATGAAAGTAAAGAGAATAGATATGGCCACTATAGTCAATGAAGAAGGAAAGGGATACAGTTTCCCTAGATATCTGTGGGGGATGGATGGTTTTTCAACAATGCTCTCCTACACCTATGGGGAAAGCCTTCATCCTACAAAGTAAGACAGAGTGTGGAAGATGTTTCGTCCTCTGGGCTGCACTTATCTGAAATTTAGCCTCTGTAACACAAAGCTGGGCAATGAAAAATGCTGCCACTAGCCCTTTGATTGAGTTGCTGTAACCCTTAACTGGGAGTTGGAGAGAGATTAGTCTTCTTGGCCACACCCACCCAGTGGGCTTTCCTCATGCTGAGTTGGAGATTAGGAGGAGGGAGAGAGAGCAGGTTATTATGTGAGTACCACAGACTCCCTGGCAGCTCTTCCTGAGATTTAGATTTTTCTCGAATATTTTTTTTTTTTCATTTGCTGTATGCTCTAAGGGCAGTTTCCAGAGACTTTAAAAGTTTATGTTTTGTTTTGCTTAATAATAGTCATTAGTTATAGTTGTTTCACTGGCAAGCATGTCTGCTGAACTCCTTAGGTAAGATGCCATTCCCAGGTGGAGTCTTTAGATAACTGCATGTGCCCTTGCGTGTCTCCACCTTGATCTTACCTGGGAGTGATTGTAGTAATAAGAAACCATAATGACAAAACAGAGTAGGTAATGTGACAGGCAGATGCTTGGCACTCTTGGAGTGTGAAAGAAAGGTATCCCCTATGAATTACTGAAAAAACAGTGATCTAAGCTGGGATTTTATTTTATTTATATCATGTATCACTCTGTTATCTGATTTATTCAGTATTTTTTTCATATTATTACTTCCAATATAATTTAAGCTTGCTGAATATAGGAACCTCTCTCACACCAGCCGGTGCAAATGTATCTGGCACATTGTGGAAACATGATAAAGTATTATTGACTTACAACTAGCATGGATATAATTAAAATGGGGAAAAAGTGAGCAGGCTTGAGATACAGCTCAAACATAAATTTGAAAGAACTTGCTGACATATGTTATATGAGGTGTCAAGAAGAGAGCTGTCAAGGAAAGAAGTTAAGTGGTTGTATTCACAGAAATGGGGGACACAGGCAGTCCTTCAGCCCTGTCCTGGGAGACACAGGAAACTGTGTTCAAATATGTAGATTTATGTTTTTGTGCTGTACTTTCCACATCCAAAGGTATAATAACAGGTGACATCATCTTTAAGATTTCTTGAGATGTTCAGATTCTGTTACTCAGTTAGTGCTTATTTGTTTATAAGAAAATGGGTTCTTTGTCATTAGCTTTCTTAGATTAAATTATTTTAACAGTAGAGACAGTAGAGGCACTCAGTTTTAGGTCACACCTAACTTTATTTAAATAGTGAGGAAATCAAAGAGCGATAGCCTCAGGGTCTAAATATCCTTGCCTACAAAGTCTTTATTTTGTTTGTGTGGGGGGCAAATTAAGCCTATATAATTGGAATCTTTGTCATTCCCCTTAGAAAATCCCAAGCCCCTTTTCATAATAATTGTTCTAAACACTTATTGTTGTTGTTGTTGTTATTTGCTATTTCTTTGCCATCAACTTAATAGACCTTTGGGAAGAAAAAAAGATCTGCCATTTGGAACCAGAAGCCTGTGTGCATTTTATGAATACCTCAGCTTGTCACCCATTTGAAAATTTTCCATGTGCAAGTTTTGTTGGAACCATGTGTCAAGGAACTTTGGAGAAACTAAATTCTTGTCAGTCTTACTTCAAGGATTTAAATAGCATCATGTGATTTTTTAAAAAGAACTTAATGTGGGATTTTTGTTGTTTTTTTCATTTTTTTTTATTGAAAAATAGTTGACACACAGTGTTACCTTAGTTTCAGGTGTACCTTCATATGATTTTTGTATATTGAACATTGCAGATACTGACTTTCAAATGATTATCTTTTTCTTAATTTTTTTTTTTAAGATTTTATTTATTTCCTTGACAGAGAGAGAGAGAGAGAGAGAGAGATCACAACTAGGCAGAGAGGCAGACAGAGCAGGGGAAGCAGGCTCCCCGCTGAGCAGAGAGCCCGATGCGGGGCTTAATCCCAGGACTCTGGGATCATGACCCGAGCCGAAAGCAGAGGCCTTAACCCACTGAGCCACCCAGGCACCCTCAAATGATTATCAGTAATATTTTTTCCATCAACTATCAGTAATGGCTTTTGAAAACATTGAAGACTAAGCAACCTGGTGAACATTAAGGAGGCCAGGACTAGGAAATGGCAGTTGTGTGTTGTACTATCTGCTCTCTCAATTTCTTATTACGCAACACTGAGAAATTCGCTTCTCTCTGATCCTAAGTTTTCTTATCTATAAATGGAATTGAACTAGGTGATTTCAGACCTTTGTTGGATGTTTTGATTTCATGGTATTAAGATACTAGTAAAATCCTAGAGCTCTCCACAGAAGGAGGATTTAGCATCTTCTCTCTTCAAACTAATTGTACTCTTTATAACTCTTTTAAAATAGATATCCTTTGCACAGTTTATTACATAAATTTTAAAGACCATGTAGATGTATTTTTTTAAGATTTATTTATTTGAGAAAGAGAGAGAGAGCATGTGAGCAGGGGTGGGGAGAGGAAGAGGCAGAGGCAGAGGAAGAGAGAGAGAAAGAGATCACCTGCTGAGCAGTAAGCATGTCATGGGGTTCAGGGTCAGGACCCTGAGATCATAACCCAAGCTGAAATCAACAGTTGGCCATTCAACTGACTGAGCCACCAGGCTCCCCAAAGCCTACAGAGATACTGACTAAAATATGCAGAAAGCCCTGAAGTAGATCACACAATTTAAATCCATTCTTTATTTTTTTACCATGCTATTATTCATAATAAAATCCAGATGCTTTAACATTAGATACAGAATTCTTTTTGATCACTCAAACCATATTTGCCCCTATTGATTTCCTCCTTTATCACTTCATCCTGCCCGTGCTGAAACCACACTGAAATGCTTGAAATTCTCCAGATTGTCTGCTCTCTCAAAGGTGTCCCTTTGCACACCCTGCTTACTGTTAGCAGTGCCCTTCCCTACCTTCTTAATCAGACTATTCCTTACAAAAGTTTCAAGACATTGCCTTTAGGAAATTTTCCTGCCTATAACTCAACTCTACCACTAGCTGGACAGGTGTCTTTCTTTTGTGTTCTGTAGTATACTGTATTACTTCCATAAAAGAGCTCCATAATTACATATATAAAAGAGTTTCATAAAAGCATGAATTGTATCTGAGTTTTATCTGTACATCTTACATCCCCAGTATCTAGTATGAAGCCTGATCTAATACTGGATCATTAGTATATACTTGTTTTGCATGGATGAAAGTTAAGATTTCTAGTTACCCTTCCTACTCCTTCCCCCATCTTCCTCAGAGTATGACACGATGTCCAAAATAAGCAGGTACCCAATTAAAGGTAAATAGCCTTTTCCTTCCTCTTTTCTCCCCCATTTCTAGGTTCCCATACTGTCATTGCTTCTACTAGTAATTATCATACAACGTGTTAACTGAATGTTTATACTTATTAGAATTGGTCCTTGTGCCACATTAGCACATTCTGGCTCCAAGAAGCTTCCTTTAACTTATTTATGTCAGTCTGGTTGAGACTCTTTGTATTGCCCTCAAGGAGCAGTTTCTCACTCTTTCTATAAGAAAACAGACTTCAGGGGCGCCTGGGTGGCTCAGTGGGTTAAAGCCTCTGCCTTTGGCTCAGGTCATGATCCCAGGGTCCTGGGATCGAGCTTCACATTGGGCTCTCTGCATCCTGGGATCAAGCCCCACACCGGGCTCTCTGCTCTGCGGGGAGTCTGCTTCCCCCTCTCTCTCTGTCTCTGTCTGCCTCTCTGCCTACTTGTGATCTCTGTCTGTCGGATAAATGAATAAAAAAAAAAAAAAAGAAAACAGCCTTCATTTTTTAAGACTGTGGTTAAGGTATAATTGAAATGCGATGAGTTGCAAATATTTAAGGTTTATAATTTGATAAATTTTGGTGTATATATATGAAGCAATGGTACATTAAGGTAATGAACATATCCATCACCCCCCAAAGTTAAAAAAATATATGGAAAATACATATATTATATATGTATATATAATATATACAAATATATATATAATATATATGTGCACATATACATACACATATAGTGTATGATGGTGACAATTATTATCATTATTATTAAAGATTTTATTTATTTATTTGACAGATCACAAGTAGGCA
Source organism: Taxidea taxus jeffersonii (assembly GCA_003697995.1). Taxonomy (NCBI): domain Eukaryota; kingdom Metazoa; phylum Chordata; class Mammalia; order Carnivora; family Mustelidae; genus Taxidea; species Taxidea taxus. The sequence goes on along the minus strand of RCUC01141620.1, from coordinate 47,958 downwards.
GAGAGGCAGGAGGAGAGAGAGAAGGGAGGAAGCAGACTCCCCACTGAGCAGAGAGCCTGATGCGGGGCTTGATCCCAGGACCCTGAGATCATGACCTGAGCCCAAGGCAGAGACTTATTACCCCACTGAGCCACCCAGGCACCCTGGTGACAAATATTATTTCCATTTTAAAATATTATTAAAGAGAATGAAGTTAGGTCATCTATTTAGGCATCAACCATGATGGCACTGGTGCCTGGTGATACTCACTAGCAGTGTGACATAATCCAATGACTTAATCTCTGGCAATTTGTTGACTCAAATATAAAATCTGTATAATATTTGTACTTAAGTCTATAATGAGGATTAAATGAGATGTTGCACATAGGGTCTTCACCATCACGGAAAGTATTTAGCACTATTCAAGGCATTTAATGATTACCCCCAAACATGCTGAATAGTAGGATAAAGGAAAAAACAACAACAACAACAAAAAAAACAGAACAGGCATTTAGTAGAAAAAAAAAAAATCTCCCCAAAACAAATGGTTACTCCAGAAAAACCTGTCTGATTCCATTCAGGTGCTGTAGCAAAGTGCCTCCCCCACCTTTTTTCTTTCTTTTTTTTTTTTTTAAAGATTTTATTATTTATTTGACAGAGAGAGATCACAAGTAGGTAGAAAGAGGAGGAAGCAGGCTCCCTGCTGAGCAGAGAGCCCGATGCGGGACTCGATCCCAGGACCCTAAGATCATGACCTGAGCCGAAGGCAGCGGCTTAACCCACTGAGCCACCCAGGCGTCCCTCCCCCACCTTTTTTAAATGATTTGCTTATTTATTTTAAAAAGGAGGAGGAGGGGCAGAGGGAGCGAGAAATTCAAGCAGACTCCAAGGCCTCCTTTAGAGCACAGAGCCTGATGGGGCTCAATGTAGGACTTGATCTCATGATCCAAGATTACAGCCTGAGCTGAAATCAAGAGTCAGATGCTCAACAGACTGTACCATCCAAGTGCCCCAAAGTGTCTCTCTTTTAGCTGAGTTCTTTTTTATTAACCAAAGATGAAAAATTAAGTGAAACATGATTATATTTTTTTGTTTGTTTTTTGAATTTACCCTGATCATGGCTGGAACACGTTGGACGTGCCTCGCCTAAAATTAAAACCTGTGTTGCTTTTGATGCTATATTCAATTTCCTTATTGAAAGAATTGTAAGTAATATAAAATTTTAAATCTGTTTGCTTCAGAATTAAGTCCTGAGTGAAATTTTTGTTGACACTAATGTAATACCGTAGAATGTGTGATTTTGTATTGAATTATATACAGGAGACTTCCTCTCTTTATTTTGATGTCCATTATCTCTAGAGAGCTGTCTGTAGCCTTGATGTTTATATACCAGACGGCTAAGTGGTTTCCCTGAGTGGTTTGTACCATTTTATTCTTTGAACATTTTTGTGGGCAGTTTTCAATGGACTGCATTTAATGGTACATAAAGCTCTGAGGGAGGAGAAAGTAGTTTGATAAATAAAAAGCAATTGATGTTGTCTTTCTTCAATCCTGCTATTCACTGTCCTTCAATGTAGATGTGGTGAACAAAATTGTAAAATGATCTAAAAGACACTCTGATTTAGGATGACAAGTGAGGGAGGGTGTTATGAAAAGGAAAAGAAAGAATAATCTTTGAAGGAGTGGAAATCCAGGCAGGGCCATTGGAGGATGAGTGGAATCCAGGGAGAGCTATGAATTGAATGTTGGCTGCATCAATTTTTTGTATTAAATACAATTAAATGGGGGCGCCTGGGTGACTCAGTCATTGAGTGTCTGCATTAGGTTCAGATTATAACCCCAGGGTCCTGGGATTGAACCCCACATCAGGCTCCCTGCTCGATGGGAAGCCTGCTTCTCCCTCTCCCACTCCCCCTGATTGTGTTCCCTCTCTTGCTATGTCTCTCTCTCTGTCAAATAAATAAAATATTTAAAAATATATATAATTAAACATATTAAATATGTTAGAGTAGATGCCAAATTATTAAACAAAAGTGTATATAGGTGATAAATTATGGGTGATTTTTTTCTTTCTTAGAAATTATCATATTTTCAAATTTTTCCAAAATAAGTACATATTACTTGTGAAATCATAAAAGAAAATAAAAATAACAGGTAACATTTTTGCTTAAAAAACTTTAGAACCAATTTCACACCCAATTTAACTTTAAAGTAAATCAATCCTTAATTCTACAGAAAAAAAAAATAAATAACAGAGTTCTAAAAGAAGCCCTTTCCTATTTTGTCAACTGCAAGGACTTATTTGAATGCATTATTGGATAATTTATAGTCTATAAAGGACAGTGAGAGGTCATCTACTCCATTTCCTTATCATCACACAAGATACCTCTTAAATTATCCAAGGAAGATTAGAATCCATCCTATTTTAGATCTTTTGAGAAGTTGCCATGTCTTCCCTTGCTGTTGCCTTTTAGCACTTAATAATGTTTTGCTGACAGACTATTTTTTTAAAGATTTTATTTATTTATTTATTATAGAGAGAGAGCAAGCACAGGCAGACAGAGTGGTAGGCAGAGGCAGAGGGAGAAGCAGGCTCCCTGACGAGCAAGGAGCCCGATGTGGGACTCGATCCCAGGATGCTGGGATCATGATCTGAGCTGAAGGCAGCCACTTAACCAACTGAGCCACCCAGGCATCCCGCTGACAGACTATTTTAAATGTTATATTTAATGGTGGCCTAATGAAAAGTTATGAAAGAATGATTGCTTTGTAAAGCCAGAGAATACTCATTGTTGACATGTGATCTCATAATTGTTTTTATCCTTCTCCAAAATCAAGTGAAATTACTAAAGACACTAAATCATTTCTGTTTCCCTAAAAAATAATCTTTCTTCCATGACTATAGTTTCATCTAACCTAGGGGCCCTTGGTGCCACAGGATTAACATCCTCCCTAGGAGCAGGAGGGGAACCCATGTGATGAAAGTATCAGTATGCACCAAGAGCACTCCAGGCTCTGTACAAGACTCTTTTGGTATGATCTTATTTAGTACTCCAATCATTATGTATGTTTTTAACCCCACTGAATTAAGTAAATACTCAGACAAGTACCAGTGTGATCATAGATTTCCTTTGTATGAGATGCTTCCATAGTTCCTCATGGTCAAAGGACCATCAAGGTCATCAGCCTAATGTGTGAGGTCCTTTCTCAGACTTATCTCCATGCTCAAAGTACTTCTTGCCTATTAGGAACTTTTCAGTTGCTTCTTCTGCCTACAGTGTTCTTCCTTATCTTAAACTTTCAAAAACTATGCTTCTTTCAACACTCAGTTAAATGCCATTTCTTCTGTGGAGCCTTCACTGAATATTCCCCATTACCCTGAAAATTCCTTCATTTGGGCCACTTCATCAATAAATAATTCTAATTTATAGTCTGTAACTTAAAAACTCATCTTGAGCATTGTGCCTGTCAAATGCATACTGATAATTTTAGAGGCATATACATATCAGATGTTTAATAGATGTTTGTTGAATAAATGGACATAGAAAAAGAAAAAAAAAAAAAGAAAACATTCCTGAAAGTTTGGGGCAGCCTAGAAGGCTGGAGCAAAGGCTTGGTGTTTTTCCTTGGGCATAATCCCACAGAACACCAATATCAGACAAGGCCACTCAGTGATTCTGATGAATCAAGACAAAAACATGGTGTTGCTCAAACCACAAAAAATGGACCATTACCCCTTTATCTTGCCTAATATGATGCACTGATGTTTCTATTTCAATCATTGCTTTGCCTCTCTTTGTTCTTCTTGCTCTCTAGATAAGAATTATTAAGATACCTAACATAGAATAACCCTGTTTCCTGACAGCATTCCATATAGACCTGCTTCTTTGAATCCTTGTCAAAACCACTAACACAAGCCCAATTACTATTCTAAGTACTCTCCAACACCCTCTAATGAGATGCCCCATAATTTTTCATTATTCTGTTACCTCTATATTCCTGCAAGTCTTTGGTTGAAGACTTAAGAGAGTTAATGAATGAACAAATGAATGAATAAGCAAACAAATGAGTGACAACTCTTATTTATATTAGACTAAAAGTTATGTGTATTCAGGGATGGCATCTTTTCATCTCAAATGTCTAGATTTAAATAGTCACAAAACAAATATGGAATGAATGAAATAGCCTTGACTCTCTTGCTGCCTTTGTTACTCTCCCCCACTCTCTGCTGGGATCACTTGGTGAGTGATCTGCCATCACCACTGTTGATTCCTTCTTACCCAGCACTCAGAATCCATACCAGAAATTTCTATCTTCTTTATCCCAGTCTTCTCAAGTCTGCATTATAAATCTTGAAAGCCTTTTTATTTTGCTTTTATTTGGCCAATATCTAAGGAAGTACCTTGGCCTCAGAGTTTGTTGGTCAAGGTACACCTGTCTAGTATAGTTTGAAGAACCTCAGTTCTTATCTTTATGGCTACTGGAAAAAAAAATTTCCCTTTCTTACCAGCTGCTTCACTTAGTACTTCACATTCTTCACAATATTGACAAATCCTGAGTATTATCAGGTATAGACTAAGCACCTTGTTTTCTACTCACTGAGGAGAGCTGGTATCTATGTCATTTAGGGATAAAATTTTTGAGATAAACTATTTTGGAAAATTATTTCAAACATATGTAAAATTCTCAATAGTTCCCTATTACCAATATTTTATCAGAGCATATAAAGCCCTTTGTGAATTAACCCCTTCTATTAGAAATATACCTATGAGATATACAGTTAACAAAATAAAAGTTGAATGGTTAAGTCCAATTACTGTTTTTGAAACAAAAAGATTTAAGTTATAAAAAACAGGCTTGAAAGGAAAGGAAAAAAAGTATATCTAATAGTATAGGTATAATGCAGCAACTATTTAGCAACTATTAATGCCTATTAGCACAAGTCTGTTTCTTGTTTTTGTTTTTCTTTTTGATAATTTAGATCTCAGCAGTTTGATATACTTTGCATGTACTTGGGGGAAAAAATCAAAAACAAAAGAAAACTAAGATACCTAACCATATCCTATAGGATGATGGCAGGATGATACCAAGAAGTGGATATACAGACTTAAAAATATGAAATTGTGAATATTAAACTCTTCCTAACCTATAAGATTGACCTCTGGATTCCATATAATTCAACCTAATATGAGCCTACTTTGACATTGTTGTAGGCAGGAAGGGGAGCTTCGGCCTTAGACACTGAGTGAAAACCTGAGAGTTACTAAAAGGTGACAAAAGGAAGAAGACACTTTTTGCATGAGCCCAGGCATTTTTATTTGACAACAACACAGTTTACAGTAGGTCCCTATTCCTAGCAACCTACTTTTTGGCCAGCAGAATGAGTAAATCACTAACAACACTGCCTTATCTACTCTACGTTTTAGTGAGAACCAAGTGGGGAACTCTTGAGAGTTAGGCTACACTGTTAATAACTACTTTAGGAAAATGCTTGCAGACCTGGACTGTCTGAAGCAAGTTCTCTAGGGTCACCCTGCTTTTCACAGATATCACTGAAATGACTGATAATGAGACTTGCACATGAGGCCTGGGATCTACTTCCTTGCCCATCTTAGTGAGTTTAATTGGGATGGACAGAGTATGATAGCATATTACTATAACTTCATGAAAGTTGAAACATAGAAGTCCTCGAAGCTGTTCAGGGCTTTGATGTAAAATATTTTATAAAGTGCATTATAGAAATATAAAATGTATCACTATACTGTATGGAAGTTAACATTTAGGTAGCATCAATATAGCTCAAAACATTTATTCAGTTCAGAGGAAAATGTCAGGGAAACTAGTTTATTTAGAATCCCTTCAGAGGAAAAGAAGACGTGTATGAGTGACTATACATTTTGATTACTATTGTGTACCAAAGCCACTGTGTCTGTAGTCCATTGTTATTGATTTTTTTCTGCCATACTTCAAATATCATATTGTAAGTTTGAAATATTTGCTCCAGGTGGAAACCAACTTTTAGCAGTGGAGTTATGGGGTCAAAAACATGTGTGCACTTTTAAAAAACTTAGTAGTAGATATCGAGAAAATGCTCAGAAAATGTTGCACAAATTTATATTCCTAATTATCTGATCCAGCACACTTGGGCTATGTGACTCAGCTACCTTATACTCCTAATTTTAAATGGCCACTGCTGTTAACTTAGAATTTAAATGTGTATAAAATATATTAAGTCAGTTTATCTTATTTATATTTTTGTAAGGCCATACAGATAAAAATATATATTAAATGCATATAAAATATAATAAAAATAATATAGGCATATTTACACTTATTTCACTTACTACTGAATACATTTAAAATACACCGAAGGAAAAACTACTAATTTCAATCTATGTTTTAATTCAGTATAGTGATTTTTCTTTCAATCCACTAAAAGTGACAAACTGGGTATTTTATGTTCAACAAATCAAAGGAAAATCCTCAACATGTCTTTTTCTGAAAGTGTAAGTTTCTGCAGACTGCACAGCCTTTGCTTTACAGAAACTCTCATTGCCTTCCCTTGAGCACTATGATTCTATAATGACCTCAAGTGATAATCCCTAATGGTAATCATCTCTAATTTTAGATCTGATAGCCTGGCTTTTATGATATGTATCAATAAAAAACACATGATTACTCTCCCATGGGATTCATAAATAAAGCAATATCATCTCTTTGGTCTAAATTTTCAGATGGACCTGTCGTTTCCTAGGTGAGGTTAACTCTGACTCTGTTTGCTTTCTTGTGAAATGAACGAAGGATAGCGATAGTCATAAAACTCAGGTTTATCATCCAGCATTTGACAAATGTGAGGAGTATGTCACATTGGGAAAACAGAGGTGCCTGAATGCCAAGAACAATTTTAAGTGGCTAGTTCCATGGAAATATGGAAATAATATGAAGAAATATCCCTCAAGACACTTGCTTGGAAAACGTGAATTTCCTTGTTTGGACACTTATTGGTAAAGTATTGATGGCTGACAGAGGCCTTTCTTATCAGTGCTCTTAATCTCCTCTTCATAACCCTAAGAGATGCTCGTTTCTCTGCAGTTATACCAAGGAAGAATTTATTACATGTGTTCTTTTAGAGAGAAACAAAAGATTTATAGAAAGGTTTCAATGGGACTGTTAAAAGAAACCCTTAAAGACTCAGTAGACTGCTTCTTTCCTAAAATAACAAAACACCATCTGTCAGACAGAATTTGTGTGGAGAGAGAATAATAACTTCATTTACTACATACACCAAGAGAACTGATAAATCTTCTTGAGGTCATGGATGTTTTTGGAATAGTTTCAATTTAAATTTTATTTGTGAAGATGGCTGTCAGGAGGCATGTTGGAGGTAGTCAATGGTGTGTCATCATGATGCCGGCTGTTCACACACAACGTGATAAAAGAGATTACTGAAAGTGTAAGACAGGAAAACTAGAGCAGAAGGCAAAGGCCAGAAAGAGTGGAATCTTTTTTTTTATTTAAGATTTTTTATTTATTTACTTATTTGACAGACGGAGATCACAAGTAGGCAGAGAGGCAAGCAGAGAGAGAGAAGGAAGCAGGCTCCCTGCCGAGCAGAGAGCCCGATGCGGGACTCGATCCCATGACCCTGGGATCATGACCTGAGCCGAAGGCAGAGGCTCTAACCCACTGAGCCACCCGGGCACCCCGAAAGAGTGGAATCTTGAGCCAATTTTCTTAGGAGCCAAATGTTAGGGATATTCCATGGAAAAAAAATAGGGGAAAGAAATGAGGAGTGGTAGATAGGTTAGGTTCAATTTATCTCACTCTGAGTTGTCCTCTAAACTCATGGTACTAGCAACATTGGAAAGTATAAATTGTCGATAATTTGTCTTCAGGGAGCTCACTTCAACAGGAAAGATATTGAACACATATTCTAAGCAAGGCAGTGGGCTAAGTAATGGTGATACTCAGATAAATTTGATATAACCACTATCCTTGAGGTACTTCCTCAGAGAATAGTGTAGAAGCCAGGCAACCCAAGCAGACAATCCCAAGGAAATTTATGATTTTAATCCATAGAATCATATGTACTATAAGAGCATTATACTACACTCAGCCAAGAATTTTGGAGAATGTTTTCTAGAAGAGATGACACCTGAACTCAATATAAAGGGCAAATATAAGTAGGCAGGGGCATTAGGGTTCTTCAGAGAAACAGAACCAATAGGCTATAAATATATACACATATTTATTATAGGAATTAGCTCAGTGGAGGCCGAGAGGTGCCATGATCTGTCATCTGCAAGCTGGAAAACCAGGAAAGGGTGATGGAATTCAGTCCAGGTCTGATACCCGGGAAGCAAGGATATTTGAGTTTGAAAGCCAGAGAACCAGGAGCACCAATGTCGAAAGGCAGGAGATTGGATATCACAGCTCAAGCAGAAAAATAATTCATACTTCCTCCACCTCCTTCTATTCAGGCTCTTGAAGGATTAGATTATGCTGCTTAAATTGAGAAGGGTCATCTGCTTACTCAGTTCACCAAGTCAAATGCTAATCTCTTTTTTTATAGACACACTCTGAAATAATGTTTTACCAGCTATCTAGGCATCCCTTGGACAAATAAAGTTGACATAAAAATTTGTCACAGAGTTGAATGAAGGTGGACAGATATTGTAGATAGAGACAATGCCACAAGCAGGAGCTCCACCTCCTCCTTCTTATCATCATTGTCACGATCACAGAAGTAATAATAATGCTAGTAATAATAATAATATTAGTCTGGGACGCCTGGGTGGCTCAGTTGGTTAAGTGGCTGCCTTCGGCTCAGGTCATGATCCCAGCATCCTGGGATCGAGTCCCACATTGGGCTCCTTGCTCGGCAGGGAGCCTACTTCTCCCTCTGCCTCTGCCTGCCTCTCTGTCTGCCTGTGCTCTCTCTCTCTCTCTCTCTGACAAATAAATAAAAATGAAATCTTTAAATAATAATAATAATAATATTAGTCTGTCTTTAGCACTTCTTAGGTGTTTTATAAATATTATTTAATTTTCCATTGACGTGCAGGGCATTAATATTCCCAATGAAATATAATGAACTTAAAGATATTAACTGGTTGGGTTTAAATTTATTTAAATCTATCCAGTCTGACTCCAGAATATGAATTCAAAATCACTATACTATACTGCTTCCTATATGTATCATCTGTATGTATAGGGACAGGATAGGGGTAGAGGAGGGTGGTTATCAATTGCTGTAAGGTAAAGTGTGGTGGGAGATAGGAGTGGAGAAGTAGATAGGTCATATTGAACTTGTAGCGGGGTGGGGGGGAGCCCAAATTGAGTCTTTTGCTTCCAGACCAGCAAATGAAGACCTAACTGAAATTTCAGCCTCTCCCCGAAATGTGCCTTTAAACAGTAAATCTGGAGTTTCCTGAGTAGTACTGGTGATATAATCCACATAATATGACCCCTCCCATCCCCTTCTCCCAAAAGATGTTGACCTGACCTGAAACAGTCCTTTCTTTTATTTTGCTAAGAACTTTCTTGCCACACCTTCCTTCTATCTATAAAAGCCTTCCATTTTGTACAAGTCTTTAGAGCACTTTACTAGAAGGGATATGGCCCAATTCGTGAATCACTGAATAAAGCCAATTAGATCTTCAAATTTACTTCAATTGAATTTTTGTTTTTTTAATAGGCTTGGCAGCAACAATGAAATCAAAGTGAACTTCTGTCAACATTTGGGGACAATGAGAAATACAGGTATGGCACCTTGAACACTTTTGAGTTCATGGTCTTTCCCACCACTTCCTAAGGCTGTTGGCAAGTTCCTCTCAATTTGAGCTCTGGTTGGTTAAGCTCCTGGTGTAAATGGATTTCCATTCCAGGGCTTAGTGGGTCAGCTTGAGCTGGCAGATGGTTTCATCAAGAATCCAAGTTCCTAGCCTTTGGTTCAGTACGCAATTCCCCAGTGTTTGGAGTCTAGTCTACATAGTCTACAGTCTTGATTTACTCATACATGTCGGGAATCATTGGTGGTTATGGCCTGAGGTGAATTGGTTCTAATTTGGGACTTAGTTTGGGTCTGATTTGGGCTGGACAGTGTCCAGTAGAAGCCTCAAGTGAATAAATGTTGTTTAAATGGGATCCTATATAGCCAAAGTGTTGAGCACCCCACCTTTAAACTAAATAATTCACATACCAAAGAGACACACTTTGGCATGTCATATTTTGCTCTCCTATTGTCCAAGAAGTTTCATAGTCCAGACATTTAATTGGTAGATTGTTTAATTGTATTGAACCAGTCTATTAGTCCTGACAATAGATCAGTTAAACTCATTTCAGAAGGTGGTGATACAAGTGGGTTCTCAAAGTTAGGCCTATGGTTCAAGTATTCATGTATTTTTTTTTAAATATTTTATTTATTTATTTGACAGACAGAGATCACAAGTAGGCAGAGAGGCAGGCAGAGAGAGAGAGGAGGAAGCAAGCTCCCTGCCCAGCAGAGAGCCCTATGCGGGGCTCGATCCCAGGACCCCGAGACCATGACCTGAGTCGAAGGCAGAGGCTTAACGCACTGAGCCACCCAGGCGCCCCAAGTATTCATGTATTGAATAAAAGGCATTTCCATGGAAATAAAAAAAAAAAACAATGGTTAATGATTGGAGGAAATTATAAACCAGTTTCTGAGTTCTGAGGGTAGCCAGTTAAGAAGATTTTTAGATGTCAAGGTCAAAGTTTTGTTTTGTTTTTGTTTTTTGTTTGTAGTTTGAATGTCTGTGATAAAGTCAACAGGTGTTCAGGTAAACTTTCTGAGTAGCCCCATAGCACCTGGCACAAAGATTATCCATGTGTGACTGTTACGATTTCTCTAAAGTTTATATCAAGTTGTTCATATTCAATTTGAAGGGCTTCAGGGAAAAGGCAGTTTTAGTTCTCAATGACTCTAAGTCAGAGGATAGAAAAAGAATTGAAAATGTTAGTAGTTTGGAGAGTTGTATCCAGACACTGGGGGAACTAGAAGAATTCAGGATCTAGTTGAGTTTATAATAGAAAATATCAACAAAGATATGCTATTAAAATATATTTTTTCTCTTTACAGTCACCCTCATTTCTACTAAATATAGCCAAATTAAAACTATATTTGTTTGCAGAATAAGTCCAGTTTCAGTTTCAGTAAACTTGGCCTGATTATTTATATAATTGATTGACCATATAGAGGCCCTTGCAATCTACTTGGCTGGAACTTCTCATTAGGAATCTCAAGATTGAACTCCTGTCTTCTGTCGAGGCTGAGAAGCCAAGCTAAAGATATGCTGGTTTTGTCTGCAATATTGATAGATTTGGTTTAATTCCTCTCTTCTCATATTCCTGCACTTTCCAGGAACTGGCCTTCTTTATTCACCTGGTAAGGCTCCTGGGAATGCTGTAAGCAAAGTATCAGACCAATATATCCAAGGAGCTTTCTTGGCCCCATAAAGCCAACCTTAGTTCTTTAAAGCTGCCTGGTCATGCTTGAATATATACACATCTCTCTCAAATATGACATTCCAGTCAAAGCCTTGGTAATATAATCACTGTTTCCAACTGGATCCTCTTTCAAGGAGAACTGATTCTTATTAAACAACCATATTGCCATAAAAGTAAGAGTATTCACTGACAATTTCTGAATGCTGGAGTGATCAGGTAGGGAGAGAGATAATTGTTCCCATTCTGCCTTCAAAGATATAATTTACCAAATTGTAAGTCATAGTTGACTTAAGAGAAAAAAATTTCCTTATATATGGAAAACAAAACATTAAAAAGGATCAGCAGTGTTTTGTTTCAAAATTCTTTTGAATGAAGTTTCTACTTTATTTTTGAGAATTTTTATGAATACTAAATTTATATAAGTGCTTAATTTCCCTAAGCCACTTAAATAGAACTATTTATATAAATTGATTTCAGTAATACCATCCCAATGTAGAAAAATCTAATATCTATAATGTAGATATACATATAGAAAAACACAGCTTAGAGCTTCAGTTATAAAACAATATAAAACTCACTAGTTCATAAATAAAATTTGGAATAAGCAAATTCATTCACTCAGATGGCTAAAGTTTTGTGTTTTTTGTTTTTTTTTTACTATTTGTGGAGAGGACTTTTACAATTTGTATTTGTTCCTGGAAGTAATCTCAAGGAGGCTATGATGCAAAGTTTGGGCAAGAGAGCCCTTTTTTAGCTTATGTTTTTTAAAACTCATTTTTTTTTAATTCCCTTAGTCTTATGTGAATGTGAGCATTGTTTTAGATACCTCCTGGAATGTTTATATTTCAATGAAATGGTAAGATTTATATCTTCAAGAGACAGAGAAAGAATACAAGTTCCTTCAAAAAGGACTTTGGTTTCCTAATACTTTAAAAACCTTTTGAGATAAATAAGGGAGGTTTTAGGATTGGTAAGGAGGAGTAGATGGACTTTTGATTGCTTCTAGAGTTGTGTTTTTAAGTTTTGCAGATACATGTAAGGTAAGGGAAGTTGCTATCAGTTTTGTTTTGTTTTTTTTTCTTCTTTTCTTCTTAAGTGCAGGACAGCTATACTTCCAGTGCCCTGATTTTTTTTTTAACAATATCTGCAAATATCTCAAGGCAAATAGGAAAGGGTCTGAATGGACTTTGATTTTTGTTCTAAGTCTAATTTCTATTCTTCTGCCTTATTAAGGGACTCCTTAAGGCTAATTGTTAAACCAATAAGACACTGTTCAGGATGAGAGTGTTCTAATTTTTTTTCAAATATAGCCAATTTATAGATCCATCCTCTGGCCATTGACAGGTAGGATCTTCTTAAACTCACTAGCAACCCAAACCAGTAAGATTTTATGACTTAACCATGGACTCAGGAGGCATCCCCAAAGGAGAGTGCAAATAATGGAATCCTTACAAGATCCAGAAATTCACTTCCAAAGTTAGCCTAAGGAAGCAAAAGTCCTTCATTGTCAAAAGTGTGGGATGCCTCTAGTACAGACCCACTAATCTATGACACTGGACAGGTGCTATTGGAATGGGACTTCCCTAGCAATAACAAAACAATGAAGGTTGAGATTGCAAAGGTCCTTTATGGACCAGAACTCTTTATGACAACCTGACCTAATAGCTGGAAGTGTTTTATCAAGGGATGCCAGTAAAAGTCCAGATTGTTACCTATACTTCTGACAAACCCACTTATTGAATCCACAATCTATTTAGCTGTCTACCTGTTGCATGCTAGTACATACACCTTCTGATTGGTAAAGACTAGAGAAAACATTCTCACTGGTTATAAAGCCAAACTTTCAAGACATAGGACAATATGAAAGGGAAACCTCAGCCATCTTTCTTCCTTCCTTTCTTTTTTTTTTTTTTTTTAAGGGAGAGAGAGAATCCTTTTTTTTTTTTTTTTAAGATTTTATTTATTTATTTGACAGACAGAGAGAGAGAGAGAGAGATCACAAGTAGGCAGAGAGGCAGGCGGGGGGGGGGGGCAGGTTCCCTGCCCAGCAGAGAGCCCAATGTGGGGCTCTATCCCAGGACCCTGAGATCATGACCTGAGCCGAAGGCAGAGGCTTAACTCACTGAGCCACCCAGGCACCTCCCATCTTTCTTTATATGCACATTAACAATTTAGCTAAGCCTTAGGTCTTTCAGAGCCAAAAATGATGCCTAGGAAGATGGCTATGGTTAAGGTATTGGGGATTATACAGTGTTTTACAGAGTACCTTGTTACATGGAAATTTTCTTGACATTGACGGGCTTGACATTGATGGGCTTGACATTGACGGGTGACCTAGTGTCGATCTAACCCATTTCATGACCAACTGATCCTAATATGGGAGTCCTTAGTTAGGTGGCAAATGCTCTAACAGCTCTTAAGTGCTTCATCCATGCCTTCAAATTGTGTGGCTTTGGCTTCTAAGATGCCTCTTAGCAATAGCATTTATGGTGTGTGCACATTAAACCACAGAATAGTTTGTTTAAGCAGACACCAGTCCCGTGAGAACGGTGAACCTACTACTCTGTGAGCCTGGCTCAAACAACAGGCCTGTTAGGGCTTATGCCTGTGTTCTGTCCTATGGTTTTCCCTCCTCATGACAACACAAAAGACAAAGGAAAAACAGTGACCATCTCTAGAAGGAAATGAATTAGTTAAATCAAGAGTACCCTACCAAATTTACCAGAATTGCTAAGCCAGGGAATGAATTCCACAGATATTTTTTCCCACTAATCTAAATTTAGAAAGAAAAAGAAAAAAGCACTGTCACCACTTTCATTTTCATTGGACCCCACAGATAAAGATCAGGAGACTGACATGGTAAGAAATATTACCTTGTGCTAGCTTTTATCAACTATTCCAGTATCTCTCAGGTACAGCAGCCTCAAAATGAGCAATGTCTAGCCAGGAAAATTTATCTGCCGACCACACTGACTGTTGGGGAGGAAAAATGTTCCTCTGTTCTTTGTGTTCCTTCTGGCTGGTTTAAGAATTATATTGACATGAAACAGATTATAAGAGAAAACCAAATTTAATTACATATGTATAGGAAATCCACATTATCATGAGAGATTCCAAAGACAGGCAAAATGAGCTATATATGTCATTCTGAATTAAGGAGAAGTGGGTAGGGTTCTGGGGTTTCAAGGGAAAGGAAGGCAATCCACAGGAAAAATAGAAAAACTAAATATTTGGTAAATAAATGTTTGCTGGACTATTCCGAAACAAGGGAACTGGGAGAGAAATTAATAAACAGGCATTTCTAGGTTCTTCCCCTTACTACACCTAATTCATATTATAATGTAGTTATCTATGATGATATTTCACTTCCTAGAACAGGTCCTTTATCTAAATTCTTTAGACAGTTAAGGGAGAGGCAAAAAGAAAAACATCTTAAGTCTTCCATTTTTTAAAATAGCTAGCATGAAATAGCCACATGCCAAAGAGACATTTTTTGGGATGTCAGGTTTTGTTCCCATACAATAACTTTGTCAAATGCTGTGTGGACTTCAAGATTCAGGTCCAGTATGGGCCCCTTCATGGAGTCTTC
Organism: Taxidea taxus jeffersonii; assembly: GCA_003697995.1. NCBI lineage: Eukaryota > Metazoa > Chordata > Mammalia > Carnivora > Mustelidae > Taxidea > Taxidea taxus. The sequence goes on along the minus strand of RCUC01141620.1, from coordinate 32,921 downwards.
TCCAGCTGTTCAGATTTTCTGTTGTTCTTACAATTTAATCCTGAATGATCCTTTCATGTATAAGTTTTTATAAAATGCAATAATGTACACAGGTTTCAAATGCATGCAGGTTTCAAATCTTGTACAATTCAAGATTTTTTTTATGAATACAATATATTATCAATAACCTTTTTAGTAAGTTGTATTCTGGTCCTCAAAAAATGTAGGGGTTAAGGGTGCCAACCCCCTGTGCATTGGAAAATCTGCTTATAACTTTTGACTCTCCCAAACCTTAACTTATTAATAGCCTACTTTTAACTGGAAACCTTATTAGTAACATAAATATATTTGCACATATTTTTGCATGTTGTATGCATTATACGCTGTATTCTTACAATAAAGTAAGCTAGAGTAAATAAATTGTTATTAAGAACATTATAAGGCTCCATGCAATGAGCACTTGGTGTCATAAGCAAACAATGAATCATGGAACACTACATCAGAAACTAATGGTGTACGGTATGGTGACTAACATAACATAATAAAAAAGTAATAAAAATTTGAAGAATCAAAAAAAAAGAAAATTTTAAGGAAGAGAAAATACATTTATAGTATCATATGTATATTTATTGAGGAAAAAAAAAAAGGCTAGCATAGGTGGGCCAAGCCCCACTGGGACAGGAGCACACAGAGGGCCTGGCTCTGGATGGCAATGTTCTGCAGCTTGGTGACCTTGGTTCAGCAACAGCAGCTGTGGGGTGGGCCTGCAGGGGCAATAGCATCCGGGAGCTGCCTTAACCACTGTCTTATCTTCCTGGTGATAAACCATCAGACTGTGGCCTCTGGAAGCTGCTGCCACAAGTGAGTGTGCTGGCCTCTGGGAGGCTGCAGGGCTGGAGTGCTCCCATGAGGGTGAATTTGTGATTGGCTCAGAGAGGCACAAGGACGAAGGCTTTCCTGGTATAGCCCTCAAGCCCAGTGTGCAAAGGATTTGGGGAGCAGAAACACTGGGGATACAAGAGTCCCTGCACAGTACCTTTCCTGCCCTCTGGGCTCATTCCTTCACTTCAGCTCAGCCTCTTACCCACCAGCCATGGGAGCTTAACTTGACCAACCTGTGGACATGTAGGGTGACCTGTAGCCTGTCCAGTCTTGGGCCCCTAGGAACTGTTGAAAGCCCTGACAGAACTCCCCAAATATTCAAAAGGCACTGGGTGTACCCTCTGTTTCAATTGCCTTTGATTCAGTCTGGTGGAGACTGAGGTGGGCAGTTGTCAATAAATGTATTTTGTCTTTTGCTATCAACTCTTCAACAAACAAACTACATATAAATGGACCCACATAGTTCAAACCCTGTTGTTCAAGGGTCACCCAGTGTCTGTTCCTTAGAAACTTCCTAGAGGATATTAATAAGCATTGCATAGCAATGAAAAAAAAACAATTCTAAAAATGAAAGCTTTTTTATGACAGGATTGCTTAGATTTAATATGCTTCTGTACATTATGAATATGCCAGAAAGGATCAGTCTGTCTAGCTTAGCTAGCTAGCTATCAATAGATATTACCTATCTACCTAGTCTAGTTCATAAACTTTTTTTTTCTTAAGATTTTTTTTTAATTTATTCATTCATTTGACAGATAGAGATCACAAGTAAGCAGAGAGTCAGGCAGAGAGAGAGGAGGAAGCAGGCTCCCTGCCGAGCAGAGAGCCCGATGTAGGGCTCGATCCCAGTACCCTGGGATCATGAACTGAGCTGAAGGCAGAAGCTTAACCCACTGAGCCACCTAGGCACCCCCATAAACTTTTTTTTAGCTAAAAAATGCTTACTCTTTTTCCCCCACCGGAACATTTGGAGAGATTTTTTTTTTTTTCCTTGGAGTACCTCTGATATATGCTGAGGACTCTTTGAGGACAGTGAGCACATTTGCTATCGTTTCAGTCATTGCACTTAGGTACCCAATTAAGTTCCAAGTGATTAGGGAAGTAAGGGGACTGAGATAACATTTATTGAGTCCTAAATAGGTACAATGTTCTAAGCTAAGGACTTTATATTTGTGGGTCTAGTTAATCTGTGAAACATTCCTATATTATCTTTAGTATTTACCACATTACATGGTTGAGGGCACTAAATTCAAACAGTAATTTGCCCAATGTTGCAAAACTGAGAGTTGTCAAGTTTGGATATAATCAACACCTGCTACTTACTTCATTTCTATTATTATTTATATTCCATAAACAGCCAAGCAGGACTTAGGTGGTTGATTTTTCATGATTTGTATATATTTTATGAGTAGGATAACAAAGGTTAGGTAATTAACCCACTTAAGTAAGTTAACACGGGCAACCTCTATGGGAATTTAGTAATTGCTGCTATAACTATCAATTTTGCTATAAAAAGAACTCATATCACTGCATTATTTCCCCTTTCAATATTTAGAGGCAATAACAAGCACAAAACATTTCCTGGGGATTAATGGCCATCTGAAGTTAACTGTCCTCAACTCTGTCTTAGGCCATCTACTCCCCCCATTTGTTGTCATTAATTCCTTAAAAATACCATGCATTTGAATTGCTATTTTTGAACAATAACACTTGGATTCTGTTGGGTGGACACAGTGCAAGGGTCATTATTATATCTTTTTTTGTCCTTATATTTATTTAGAATTCAGAGATGCCAAATCCTAGGTTTATTTAGTACTAATGACCGTAAATACTTGAAAAACATATTATTGTTGATACTTAAAACTTACATCATCCTAAGCTTTTTAATATAAACCTTTGTACTACAGGAAAAAATATAAAAAATATTTCAGTGATCCACTGGAATGGTCAGATGACATTAATTTCCTTCTTATAAACCATACAACTCTCCTCCAATATAGATAGTAAAAAGACTTATCCTCCAAATAATAGTGCATCTTGGAATATTTGTCATAGTAAATGTTAGTATAAATTTATGTTCACAAATGCAAAATCTTTTCCAGCAAAAGACAGATGCCCTTTGTGACCTGGTTGGCTTTCTATGGCAAGCCATATCTGATTTGTGGTTCTTTATCTTTCTGGAAATTAGCTGAATGTGTCAGAGAGGCTTTATTGTACTCATTTTCAGGCAGATAAGGGGACAAGAAAAATATCAAGCCAGCTCATTCCTGGAAGCTGCTGATGGAGAGCTAAATATATTAATCTACCAAAAATTATAGTTTGATGAACATGTTCTGCTTATCTTTGAGAAAATCACTAAGTAAAGAGATGTGTTAAGTAGATGCCTTACTTGACCTTGACAGTTTTATCTTTCTAATCTAGTTTATCCAGATCATCTTTTTTCATTCTAAATTGTTGACTTACTTTTTTCATCACTACAAATATTACAAAGCATATAAACTATGTTGACTTCTCTGATTTCCCATGGGTGAGATGTCTTTTATTGAAAAATAGCTTAAAGTTAAAATAACCCAGTTCATTGATATCTGTTGAGAAGCACCTAAGTGATGATATCTTGTTTTTGCTTTCCATTTCATTACTTATATAACCTTTAACATTTAATATGAGAAGGCTGGTGCCTCACAGAAGGGAGAGAAAAGACATCTATTCTGTCTTTAATTCCATTTTGAAATCTGCCATTTATTGCTCCCTTTGATACTGTTCTTTCTTATGTGAAGTATATTCTATTACTTATCTAAATAATAGGACTGTCACTCAATGCAATTTGCATTCTTGTTTACCTGGGACAAATGGGGTGATTTTAAGGTATTTAATTAGCGTGAATGCTGACTTCAGTGTAAAGATGAAAAAGTGAAAGAAAAATAAAAAGAATGCAGACAACACCCATGAAAAGGGAACACTTGTTCAACACATGCTGTATAATTAATATATTTGAAACTAATATGAGGTTATTTGAGAATTATAATGTCCCATGAAGGGTGTGATAAGCAGCCTGTTATGTAGAATGTCTTAGTACCAAGTGTTCCAGTCCTTTGCTTAGATTTAGACAGTACAGATTTCAGGAAATGGAAATTGTCATGGTTGCTTCAAACCAACCTGCCCAAGGCATGGCCACGGTCACAATTGTAACTAGATTTGGAATAATAAACTTGGGACATAAAACTGGCATGAAATAGGGAGACAAAATCCACTGCCATTTAGAGCATAGGTTTATTGTACCAAACATTAGAAGTGATATACTAGGAAACTTAGACCGAATCTTAATGACTGACCTCATGGAAGAGAAAAGAGTTTTTAGTGATCACCCCAGATAGCAAGACTAAATACTAATTAGAGAAGCAGAAGTCTGAAAAACACTCTCCTCTTATTAGGCTTACCTAATTACAATCTACCAATGATCTTATTTACTTAATCAAATGAGAGAACTCCTTTTAATGGTGTTATTGTGGGCAAGCATATTTAACTTTTCTGGGTCTCCATTATTTAAATTAGCAAATTGGGAATGATAGTAGTATCTACTTTATAAGGTTATTGTGAAATTGATTTGGGTAAAATAAACCTTCAGAGTGATGCCTGGGAAATAGTAAATCCTTTGTATTTGCCGTCATCATCATTATATCATTCTATGTGGGACTGGCTCTTGCTAGAAGAAGATGGAAAGGCAAAGACTTTGCATTGCATAATTTGGACAATGAAAAGTAAAATGTATTAACAAATGAGTTTTGTCTTGGTGTGAAACAAGCTTTTTCATTTTTCTGAACTTAAAAATTAGTAGATTTGTTACCAAATTGAGTCATCACGTCAGTTCTTCATTCTCTCTCATGCTCAAGCTTCTACCAGACCTACTCTCATATACCGCCTCAGAACAACTGATGGCAATGCTCCTCTTGACTCTAAGGTCTTCCAGGATCTGGGGTGATAATCAGTCTTGGAGAATGACTTGGTAAATTTTCCTGACCTCTGCTTTTCTCCAGTGACCTTCATCTCAACTCCACATTAATACTCTACTTTAATATCCACTCCTGTAGCCATACCTTTGCTCTTGTGATCATGGGTTCTTCAGAAACTGAAATCATAAATGAAAATACTTCAGACTATGACAGCAGCCTCATATTATACAAATATTCCTCTGCTTTTCCCAATTCAGCTTGTCTTTGACTTCATCGACACCTGTTCTTTCCTCCATTCTGTGAGATGACTTCTGCTCCACCTCATTTGCCCTCATAAAGCTGTCACTTGTATCTGAAACACCCGGACAAGAGATAGTTCTAATTTTCCACCTTTTTTAAAGGAGCTCCTGAGCAAAACTGAGGAAACTCTTCTAACCACTTAGCTTTGTGATCTTACAGATTCCTGCTTCCCAGTCCTACTGGACACTCAATACTGTTTAGTAATTTTCCACACTGACTATTTTATGTTGTCTCTTGTCTTTGCTAGTTTCTGTCCCATATTCTACTTAAATGCCTATCATACACCTACATGTAAACAACATAATTTTGAAGAGAAAATCTCATTTACTCCCATAGAAAAAAAATATATATACTAAGAACCATGGAGGGTATACAGAAAGTACCATATAAATATTTAATGTTTTTATTATCATTGTACTCATCAGCAGCTGAAAGTCCTTCAGTATTTTATATCTCCTCCTCCATCTGTACAATCTTCATTTTCTTTGCCCATTGTCACAAAGGAAAATATAGAACAAACTTTTCTAAAGTCATGTTTCTTCTTGATTTCTAACTCCAATAAAATAATTGATCAGTTTTTCACTCTATTCTCAATTTTCTTTCTCTAATAGTTCTTTTCCATCACCATTTAAACATACTTTGATCTCCCCTATTCCTCTCTCCAACCATGAGCCTTTGATCCTATGATATCTTTTCTTCCCTTTAGAGGCCTATAAAAAGAAGAAAATAAATTGTGGGAGATGAGCTTTATTAAAACCTTTTTGTTATTTTATGTTTCTGTTTTCTCCTTTCCGGTAGAGTTCTCAACTCACTGCAGTCTAGTTTTTGCTTCACAAAACTGCTGTGGCAAAGGTCATCTTTGTTCAGTTTCTTTCAAAATCCTATGGATAACTATCACTTTTATAATTTTTGACAATTTCATCTTTCTGAAAGTGTTTTTGGGAGAGTTGGTATTTAATCCAACTCCCCATTAACACATTTATAATCTTATTTATTGGTTCTTTTTCCTTTGTCCCAAATGTTGGTGCCCCCCCATTGTCATCTCCATGTGTGTGATTCCATTCACGTCCATTATTGCAAGAACTTTGTATTTTTTTCTTCCATCAATATTTCTTTTCCTGAATCAGTTTTAGACTGGTATAGCCAACTACTTACTACATAGGTATCAAACTTAAAATATGAACTGAGAACTAATCATGTATTACCCTCCCATCCAAAATGTATCTTACTCTTATAATCACTGTACTAGTTAGTAGCTCGATCAACTTTTAAGTAAAAAATTTCTTAGTCCATGTTTACTCTGCCTTTTATCCTTGCCCCCAGATCTGATCATTCCAGTCAGTGCTTTTTTTTTTAATTATACTTCCAAAATCTCTTTCAAGTTTATTTATCCTTCATTACTATTGCCAATATATTTTCTAAGATCCCAGTCTTTATTTGGTCGGAACTATTCTTCACATGAAGTCCATAATTATTTTGAAATACAGTAATGACAACAGCAAAAGCTTATTTATGTTCTCTGCCTGAGGTACTTGCACATAGTAAGTTTTCAGGTAATTTATTTGAATAGTATTTAAGTATACTAATTTTTTTCTACTTTTCTTTTAAATCTTCAAAGTTGCTGGTGAAAATAAAAGAGCCAAGTATACAAAGTAACTGAATTTTCATAAAAGCAGCATCACTCATCAAAATTACACTTTTTGAACTTGAATGGACTTAAAATGGTGTATATTCCCCAACTATATAACCTTATTTATTAATCATATATCACATCCTTATATTAGACAATGTTATATGGTAAAATTAATAATGAGTTTATAATGTTGAAAGGAAAATGTTATTTATCTGTTCAAGCAATTTTCTGTTATCTTTAAAATCTATGCATTAGGGGTGCCTGGGAGTTCAGTCAGTCAAGGCTCTGACTCTTGATTTCAGCTCAGGTCATGATCTCAGGGTCCTGAGATTGAGCCTTGTGTAGCGTTCCCAGCTCAGCAGGGAGTCTGCTTGAGATTCTCCCTCTCTTCTCCCTCTGCCGTTTTTCCCCAACCCACACACTCTATGTCTCTCTAAAATAAATAAATCATTTTTAAAAATCTGTGTATTAAAAGTATTATTAAAATTTGTAGAGCCAATACATTAAAATTTGACAGTTTAATAATACTTTTTTAAGTTAACTGAAAAAGGTGAAGGTCTGGTTATACTGAAGTTAGCCTCTTCCAAGATAAAGAATTATCTTTTATTAAAACAGTATTTATATTCTTTAGTTGGGAGTTTTAGCTAACCAATATATACTATCTAATAAATGATAACTGAATGAATGTCTGGTTCCCAGAACGTTACTCTAGGTTGTACTAAAAAAAAAGTTCTCTTGAGAATAGCTGTTTAAATCTGCCTGAGTTATTCCTTGCCTACTACTACCATACTTTTATTTATGATCATTCCTTGTCATTAATCCATGCTTGCAATTTAATATTTATTTGTTGATATTGCACTAAAAACTTTCCTTTAGAAAGATTGCAACATTTCAACATTACGTTCTAATAAATGCCCTTATACAAACATCAGTGTTTATGGGGCATAAATTAGAAAACCATGTTTTGTTTAGCACTATTTTAGTTTATTTGCTTTTGCCTTTTTCAGTCATAAAATATGTTGCCTAAGAATTTGATTTCAGAATTATCAAAGACCATTTCTGAACATTTTTATACCATTTTAAGTGAATTGAGGTTTCTTTAGTATAATTATTAAGACCAACTTACATAAAGCTGACTAATGTAAATTAAATCTTGGGATACTTAAATTTTGACAGCCCAATATTGGCAACCCAGTACTTTATACAGACAGCTCAAATTTATTTAACTTCAATTAATTATTCCTTTATTCAAATAATTATTTAAAATTTATAAACAGTAGAAAAGCTACATTATGACTACCATGAAACCTAGGCCATTTTGCCTACAGGGATACCTTCCTCTATAAAAATCCTAAAAATTATATTTTACAATTGTATTGGTATGAAGATAAATGTAGTCCAGAATCAAATTACTATTATATTTTCATTAGTATTACATTATTAATTTTTTCTTCTGATTTTAAAAGAAGTTAAAATTAAGTCATTTCTAGGGGTCCCTAAAATTATCTTGGGCACTGTGCCCATGGTCACTAATGGATAAGCCAATAGTTCAAAATTAACAACCTTTTGTTTTGAATTTTATTGTTTCTACTCTCAGCTGCCTGCTTGGAATTTTAGTTGAGCACTGAATTTTGAGTAAATAGGAACAATTCATTGTGTTTTATTGATTACTTACTCCTTTCAAGTGATAACTTTTAAAGATTTTGAGCTCATTTATTCAGTGAAGGCAAGGAGAAATTCATACTAATTAATTTTTAATAAGATTTTATTTATTTATTTATTTATTTGAGAGAGAGAGAGCAAGCACAAGCAGAGAGGAGGGCAGAAGGAGAAAAAGCTGACTCCTCACTGAGCAGGGAGCCTGATGAGGGGCTCGAACCCAGTACCTTGAGATCATGACCTAAGCTAAAGACACACACTTAACTGCTGAGACGCTCAAGCATACAAATTCATACTAATTCTGTGTTTGGAAATAAATTAATAAGCAAACAGTATATTAAACACATACTTCAATTAACATTTTTGTTGGCAATTAACAGAAAATTCCTTTGAGAATGGGTGAAGGAGTTACTTCTTATTCAGAATATCCTGATCTGTTCTTTATAATCAAAATCTGTAATAAAACCACTTAGGTGCTATCAGTTGATTTGGTATTATAATAAGAACAATCATAATGTGTTATTGAAGTTCTAATTGAAAGAAATTAAAGAAGTTAGCACTATTAGATAGTCTAGCCCCAAATATGTAACTTAAAGGCCTGTTCTTTCCTAATTTATCTGCTGACATCGGCAATCTTTGGATAATACAAAAAATATAAAATATACCAGGAAAGTATATATTGATCTCTCTCTGCTTCAGATGCTTCCTATCAGATAATTTGCAACTGAATAGTAAAATGGCTGTTAATTCATCATTTTTTTCATTAATATAAAATGACAATTTTTAAAAGCATAAAATAGAGTTTGATTAAAATTTTCAATAGAGATATCAGGGTATATAAGTGTGCACATGTTTATATGAATATTAAGAAACCACAAGAATAGTCTGTACTTTCTTCAGGAAAAAAATCACTTTTCAGGAAATTTGCATTGATATAATTGCAAATGTACTATTGAATTCCACAGTGGAAATCAACAACTGACTGATTCATTAGGGTATGCATTTGCAACAGCTTTGAGATGAAAATTAGATGAATTTTAACAGTAAATTGTCAAGCTTAAAGTTTTTATAGCAGTCTTACAGCTATGTATCATCATATTTCAACGGATTTCATTTGTAATACTCACTGAACCTGAGCAACATAAAAAAGTTTAGTTCTTTCAGAAGACATTGCTGTTTATAATTGGTCTGTCTCATTGTGTCTCTGCTAAAAAATATATACTTTACATTGGACCATTATTTCAATTCTACTGACTAGAATGTTATATTTAAAAAAAAGAAGCAATGTGGAAAGAGGATGGGCCTTCAGTTAAAACAACACTGAACTTGCATGCTAGATCAGCTAGTATTCAACTGCAGGCAGGCTGTTTGCTGAACCTGTGCTCTCAGCCATTATTCTGAGCTGTGTCTTGAAAATTGACTGAATCTCCTGACCCCTCCAAAAACAAAGCAAGTAGGAGAAGAACTTCTATTTGGTAATGTGTCAGGTTTTCTCTATTTGATTAAAAAGTCACAGAGTACACCGTAAACATTTATTACTCACTCATTTACACACACACACACACACATACATACATACAGTACACAGAAAAGGGTTATCTATCATTTTTGGCAAGAGAATGTCCCTTCACAACACTGAAGAATGAGTTAATCAAAGTTGAAATCATGAGCTTTTATTGTAATAAATAATTTCCAAATATCAGCAGATGGACACAATAATTTTTATTGCTCACTTACTTTAAAAAAAAAACACAAGATATTTTTTCCTGGTTTCTTTTCAACCTTTAAAAAGAGTCATGCCATTATATCTTTAACCTCTCATAGCTCAGCTCATTGAAAGTTGTATTCTTCCTATAGCCAAAAGCAAAGCATGTCAAATTAGGAAATATATAAAGAGCTTCAGGCTTCCCATGCCAAAGGGTTTTAGAATAAATCATTTTGCTTATAGGTTTATGATCTAGTGTTGACCAAAAATGAATTCTAGCCACTCACGGATCAAAGAGCAAATAAAGGAGTTGTGTAGTGAGAATTGTCGATAGGAATTGCTAGCCTCAGCATGAAAGAGTATTGAATTGCTGCACTCTCATGATAAAACTTCAGTGGCTGAAGAGATGCTTCTTATGAATGAGCAAAGAAAGTGGTTTCTTGAGATGGAATTCTAGTGAAGATGTTGAAAGTGATGACAACCAAAGATATAGAGTATTACTATAACTTAGTTGATGAAGCAGCAGCAGGGTATGAAAGAATTGACTCCAAATTTTAAAGAAGTGCTGTGGATATGGTGCTATCAAACTGCATGTCATGCTATAGAGATACTGTTCTTATAGGAGGAGTTGATCGATGTGGCAAAGTTCACTGTTGTCTTACTTGAAGAAATGGCTACAGCCACCCAATCTTCAGCAACCATCCTTCTGACTAGTCAGCAGCAATCAACATCAAAGCAAGACCCCCCCACCAGCAAAAGTACTGCAAAAGTACTCACTGAAAAAGTAGCAAAAGTACTCACTGAAAGCTCAGGTGATAGTCAGCTTTTTTTAGGAATAAGGTATTTTTAAATTAAGTTATGTACACTTTGTTAGACATAAAGCTACTGCTCACTTAATAGACTATAGTATACATTTAGTATGCACTAGGAAACCAAAAAATTCATTTGACTTGCTTTATTATGATATTTTCTTTATTGTGGTGCTCTGGAACTGAACCCACAAAATCTCTGAGTATGCCTGTAATTAGAAACTACATCCTGTGAGTTCTCTAAAGGCCTTTTTTATTAGGTCTTTATATTTTTCAATGAACAAATCAGGGTAATTAAAATTGTTGAGAAGTTTAATATGATCATTTCCAATGTGCCAGAAAAAATTTTATGTTGATATTATGTTGTACATATTATGTATTATTAATATTTGCCTTCTTGAAAAACATGTTCTTGGATATAGGAAAGAAATGATCTGTATTGGTGTATATTCATTTTTCTTAAAAAAGTGAAATTTTCAGATAATCCAAAGATAAGATTTTCTCTAGTATTTTGTTTTGTTTTGTTTTGTTTTAAGATTTTATTCGAGCAAGAGATGACACACATGTGGGTACATGCATATGAGTGGGGGGCAGAGGAAGAGAAATAATCTCAAGCTGACTCTACACTGAGTGTGGAACACAATGTGGGGCTCAATTTCATGACCCTGAGATCGTGACCTAAGCCAAAATCAAGAGTCAGCTGCTTAACCAACTTACTTTCCTGGGCACTCCTCCAGTATTTTAAATTTTATTTGCTATTTAACATTTCATTTATGCTTTTGGATTTTCCATTTATCTCCTGTGGAGACATAGAAATAGACATTTTCAAAAGCCTGATCGCTACAGGAAAACAGAAGCAAGCAGACTGCTTTGAATAATCCAAAGATAAAATAAATTCTGATATGACTGATCAACTCTACTTCATTCAGTGATGATTTAAATCTTTTAGAAGACGGGATTGGAAGAATAGTCTGGCAGTGTTCAGATGACAATGAAATGACTGATCAACAGAGTGAAGAAATTGAAATAGATAGCAGATATTCAATTTTGAGTATCAGTCAGAACATTGAGAAATAAATAGAAGGCCCCTATACCTGCAGGTTAAACAAATGCCATAAGAGAGCTTTGCTCGAATTACTTAAACTAAAAACATCTTTAGTCTTTACCCATCCTTTTATCTCAACCCAAAGCATCATCCAATTCTTTTGCTACTTATAAAAATCAAAGTTCCTTTGTGTAGTAACATTATAAGCTGTCTGAAAATAAGAACTTTACCTAAATTCCCCTTGATTCTCAAGGGCCTTCATTATTATCCAAACTTATTTTTTCAGAAATTCATAGTAGAGTGTCTGGCTATACATATGGATCATGGCTTGTCCCTAATGCCATGGGAACTTAGAACCATAAAGAAACCCAGTAAGCCAAACCACAATGTCTAACGTAGTAATCAGCCCATAATCACCATGGGTTGGTCAATGATTTCCCTTCCCTATTTTTACCCTCTTCCCTACCTTTACCTGCACTTCCAGTTCAGATCTAACCAAAGAAAGCAGAATATCTTTCCCAAATTAGTCATTAAAGATATCTCACTTGCCATTAGCTCACCTCGAGCCTCCACATGTCAACAATCTCCGATCAGAACATACCTGAAGTCCCACCACCCTTAATTTATTGTGCTATAAAATTCCCCATATCCTCCATAGTATAGCATTTATTTGTTTGTTTTTTAAAGATTTATTTATTTTAGAGAGTCAAGGAGTGGGACTGGGATATGGGGTAGTGGGGAGCAGAGGGGGAGAGAGAGAGAGAGAAGCAGACTCCCTGATGAGGGCCAAGCCTGAGCCTGAGCCTCATGTGGTGCTAGATCTTATGACCTCAGCAGGAATCAGGAGTAGGAAGCTTAACCAACTGAGCCACCCACCCACTCCAGCACAGCATTTGAATTTCTGCCAAACAAGTGATGGAGGCTGACTCCCTTGCTGTAGCAAGTTCTGAATAGTTAGCCCCATCTGTTCTCATTTTGGTAGACTGTGTTTATTTCTGCATGCCACACACCTCTCTGTTTTGACCAGCTTGCCTTCTTCAGCATCCCACAGATTTACCATGCTTGTGCAAGCTGGATTTTTGCTTATCCATAATGGTAACAGTAATTTTAGGATTCATGATCATCTTTTTTTTTTTTTTTCCTTATGCCCGCTTATTGCTGTCTAGCAGAAGGTCTATCTTTCTCAACTCTGAAGACATTGACTTTCTTCAAGGGTCTGTGATGACGAGAATGAAAACCTTTGAAAAGGCATATTTGTAGTTCTATTAATAGATGGAATATGTATGTAAAGCTTTCAGATACAGAGAAAAGAATAGAAGGAAATCAGTGTTAAACACACACACACACGCACAAAGTTCCTTTCATATATTCCATTTAGAAATTTTAATTAACAAAGAGATCTCTATTGTTTCATTCTCCTGGAGAAACAATTGTATTCCTTTTTGACATTCTGCAGTTTACCATTAAGAAGTCTAACTGTCACTGAATTGAGAGACTCTAAAGGTATATAAATGTATTTTCCCCTCTTTTAATCTAGAGAATGATAAGTTGAACCCCAAGAAAGACAAGTTTAAAGACCTTCAGACGTCATGGCAGTTGCCATTATTTTATAATCTGAAGATCACATAGCTTTTAAAATATAGTGTATAACTATGGGTTTAAGGATTTTCAGATGTCATATATGTTAATTAAATAAACCATTACTATATTCATACTCAAATTATATCAATTTTGTGTATCAGTAGAGGTTCCCTTTGGACTGGCTTCTGTGTCTTTTTGCCATCTTTGAATAGTCTTTGAAAGCTTTCTTAGCTTCTGTCATGACCAGGTGTATCATGTTCTCCTCTGTGTCCTTCTGCCTCAGAATCAGAATGAAGAAAATAAACAGTTCTCTAGAGAATGCTGTATTTTCTTTGTGGCAAATTTATAGAAAAATAGATATCAGAATCTGAGGGCTAAGGGCATCATTGAATGTCCATTTCAGTGGGGAAACCTGGAAAAAACAAATTTTTCATTTTTATTTCAATTTTTGTAAAGCTATATTGGTCTTTTTTTTTTTTTAAGATTTTATTTATTTGACAGAGAGAGAGAGAGAGATCACAAGTAGGTGGAGAGACAGGCAGAGAGAAGGAGAGGGAGAAGCAGGCTCCCCGCTGAGCAGAGCCCCGTGTGTGCGGGGCTAGATCCTAGGACCCCGAGATCATGGCCTGAGCTGAAGGCAGAGGCTTAACCCACTGAGCCATCCACCCGTCCCACTATATTGATCTTTCTTAATTATAATACCAACAATACATATTTTTTAATTTAAATACTTGATTATGCAATTATACCTTTTTTCTTATTTTGAAACTACTAACTGAGGGTGCCTGGGTGGCTCAGTCCTGGAGCTTCTGCCTTCGGCTCAGGTCATGATCCAAGGATCCTGGGATCCAGTCTTGCATCAGGCTCCCCTGCTCAGTGGGGAGACTGCTTCTCCCTCTTGCACTCCCCCTTCTTGTGTTCCGTCTCCCGCTGTCTCTCTCTGTGTCAAAAAATGAATAAAATTTTTTAAAAATAAAAGAAACTACTAATTGCTAATAAAATGTATAATTAATTGAAAAATATAATAATATATGTTTTCTAAGTAAAATGCCAGACAGTAGTTTCAAAACAATATATTTATGTGAAAGGAAAGTTATTGAGTAGAGTTCAACACTTTCTATGTATTTCTTCATATTTTAATAAGGCATGGCACATTGGATCTTTATTCAAATTATTTTTGGTCTTTTTTTTTTTAGATTTTATTTATTTATTGACAGAGAAAGAGAGGACAAACAAGGGGAGTAGCAGGCAGAGTGAAAAACAGGTTTCCCACCAAGCAAGGAGCCTGATGTAGGACTTGATCCTAGGACCCTAGGATCATGACCTGAGCCAAAGGCAGAGGCTTAAAAACTGAGACACCCAGGCACCCCTGAATTACTTTGGTCTTGATAAGCAAGTATCTAATGTAGAGTTGAGGTCACTTGATTCAGATTCCTTTTGCTTCCAGGACATTGGCACTACAGATAATTCTTTATTTTTACAAAGTAGTCTTTCAGTCCCTAGTCTTTTCTTAGTAGAGATAATTCCAAGATGGATAAAGAGCCAAACCTAAAGGATAAATATTATATAATTTCACTTATATGAAGTATCTAGAATAGGCAATTTCTTGGAAAGTAGAACTAAACTTATTCAGAACTGGGGGAGGGAAAATGAGAAGTTTTTATTTAACAGGTACAGAATTTACATTTGGGATGATTAAAAAAACCTGGAAATGAATTGCCAGAGTTGTTTGTATATTCTGGTTATAAGTTCTTAGATATGTACTTATACATATATTTTTTCAATCTACATCTTCTGTATTGATTTACTAGATATTCTCTTTGGATGTATACAAGGTATAAATGATTTACTAGATATTCTCTTTGGATGTATACAAGGTATAAATGATAATGAAGTCCCAATTTATCATTTTGAAATTTTATTCTTAGTGCTTTCTGCTCTTACCCACACCACCCCTCCAAAAAATATTTGTTGACTCTAGGTTCCCAAATCCTTTCTCCAGTTTTATTCTACATATTTGCACTTTCAATTTTTAGATTTATGGCTCTAGTGCAATAAAGGATATGTATATATATATGCACATATATATATGGACATAGGCTGTCAAAATTATATATATAGGCAGTCAAAAATATATATAAACGTATTTTAGTACCATTTCTAAGATAACTTTCCTTTACTCATTAAATTGCATTATCATTCTTTATTCATTCTATATGGATGGATCTACTTCTGGAATCTTGGTTTTTTCTCCATTCAATTATTTATCTGTCCTTTAACCAATACTATGCCATTTTAATTACTATAATCTGATAACATAAGTCTTCTATTTTTATTCTTCTTTTCTGACTTTCTTTTATATGTATCCTATATCATTTGCAGTTTTGTATTTTTCCATTGTACTCATGCATTGCTACAAAATATAACTGTCAGAATTTTGATGTAATGAAATTGAATATAGATCAATTTGGGGAACATTGGCATCTTAGCAATACCGTATCACCTGATTAATAGATATGATATCCCTATGTAATGGATCATCTTTAATTTTTCTAACATTTTCTTGTTTTTATTGAACATCTTTTGTTACATTTTCTCCCACATATTTCATGTATATGTATCCTATTGTAAATGTTATTTGCCTGGAATATTGGTCTCATTTCTCAGGCTTACTCTCAGCCTTCAGCAGACTCTGTACAACTGCACTTTTTCACATCTCCCATTTCGGCTCAGTCACTGCTGACTGATTTCTTGTACTCAGAGGAAGGCTCAGTATATATCTAGAAACTTGAAGTTCTTTTGCCCCTACCATCAGACTTTAAATAAGAGTTCCTGTATGCTTGTACTGAAGGGAGAAAGGTCTTCCTCAGGGCCTCCTTCCAGCTGCAGATGACAACAAATTCAAGATCCATGTAAGTCTCAGATGTCTGGGTTCTCAGTCCTTTCCTCAGCTTTCACCAGGCTTGCTATTACTCTAGTTCAGATGAGGTCTCACAGCTTTTCTGCCCTGCCCTCTTTCTTTCTTGTGAGTACTAGGGAAGCCTCCTGCAAAGGGCTGGACTTTCTATGTTTGAGGCTTCTGTGGACTGGGGCCACTGCACCAGCTCTTAAGATAGCTTTTAAAAATGAGTCAGAATTTTATCTTCTTTCCTCTTAGCCACTGTGGTTCCTCCTCTTGCCATGTTCTGCTAAGAATGAAATCAGCCATTTATCTCCTCTTTCCTAAGACAGTTTGCCATTTACTCGTGTGTGTGTGTGTGTGTGTGTGTGTGTGTGTGTGTGTATGCAGTTGTCCCTGCCATCCCTCCCCTCAGCTCTGTGTTGGATATTAAGAAACAAATTATAATTTATAGGCTTTCTGTCCTGTTCTTATTGTTAGAACTTGACCAATATTTTATTACAACTTTGTACATCCTAAGCCACAACTGGAGGCCCATGGCATTTTCATTTTGAACTGTGTCACCTCTACTCTGCCTAGAATTCAATTTTAGAGGTTGTCAGGATAACCTTCTTTTTCTATCCAACATTTTTTGGTGTTCATGACAATTTTTTAGCATTTAATACATGAAAAATTCAGTTATATTTATAAAAAGTAGCTACTTACACATGAACACCTATGTAATGTACAGTTTGTAGAGTGTAATAGATTGAATTTCTCAGAATAAAATGGAAAAAACACTGGACATAGAGAGAACTGGATTTAAATCAGGTTTGACATTAAGCTCTTTAAGCCTATTTCTTTAATTTACTATTTCTCAGATTTTCAAAATAGAAATTAAAAACAGCCACCACAAGGAATTTATGAGAATTAAATTAGTTAACATGTAGTGTAGAGAAGTATACGGCATACAGGTGACTGATCACTGTTCCTTGAATCTGAATATAAACCTAAATATCAAATATTATTCTAATAGAGATAAATCAAATTATAATTCACCTAAAACTTAAAAAGTGACATACTTTGAACATTACATACTTTGACAGATTGAGCTATGGGTTTTTGTTGTTGTTGTCTACAGTAAAAAATAAAGGTGTTTATAATAGACTTACATTTAGAAAATAAATTACTTAATTTCTCATTTTAGTAAGTTTTCTTTTTCATATATTGCTGATTTTTTTTTTCTTTTCAAGGGATTTTTGAATTCTGATTCAGATCTACAAAGGCTAGTTTGATGGCATTAAATTTAGGTTTATGTAATACGTTACAGGTTTTCTCTGCTTTGTTGTTGTAACTTAGGTAATATTTTTAGCATTTTTTTTTGTCTTTGTGTTTTCCCTTTGTTGTTGTTTTACTTATATATTACCTGCCATTATGTGTTTATTTTCATGTTTTGTATTTTCTTAGATCAATAATAACAGCTCTTTCAACATAGGCAGGGCTGAGGGGCTTGGCCAATTTTTGGGTAAAGGATCTTCTTTTCTTTTGGAAAGCAGCTTCGTGTAATTTTTGGTGCCTTGGTGGTAGAGAGGGCTGATTTTGTGAATATTTTTGTTTATTTATATAGAAAACTTAATTTTGACTGCCTATGTCCTTCTTTACCTTCACTACCAAGGCTCTGAGGGAAAGTTTTACCTTCTAATCACCTTCCTACTCCCAGAAGTTGTGCCCCTTCTTATCAGTTTCCTTGTGGCCATTGATCTGATCAACGTAGCTTCAGCTTGAATTTTTTTTTTTTTTCCTTTGGAGTAGGACTTTCCTCTTCCTGAGAAGTCTCCATTAAATCCTGCTTCTGCATTGCAGATGCAGCTGACTGTGGAATGAAATGAGATGTTCCTATCATCACTCACATAATTTGGAGCTGTAGTATTCTCTCTCATTTACTCATTCCAGGCAAATGTTATGGGTGGTTTTCTTTGTTCTCTTTGCTGACCTGGATGGTTTGGGGATGATATGTGGAGATATTCAGATTCAAGGAGCTCCCATTAGTTTTCAGGAAATGGCATTTCATAAGAGGTGTCAATCTGTATGAAAGAAATGAATTTGTCTTTAAAGTTATAGCTCTTTGATATTTTTAATTTCATTCATAGAAAAAGACAAGTGGTGAGAAAAAGCCTACTTTTTACAGTTTGACAAGTATAAATCATCTCAAATAAATTATATACATCATGTATATACAATATAATATGATACATATTGACATGTAGTCAGGCAGCTTCTCTTTGCATCATATGGTGTTACCAGAAGTAGTGCATATTGAGCCACATGGAAACATGAAATGCAAAAAACTGATGTGTGTTTCCATTAACAACTACCATGCAAAATGAGGGCTATATATATTCGATACATATACAATTCAATACAAATACATATACAATGTACATACATTTGTAAATACAATACATATACAAATATATGAATTATATATATTCATGAAAACATATCTCCTGTTGCTTCTTTTTCTCTTGCGTTTCCAATTATTTGTTGCTAGCATATAGAAATGCAATTAATATTTGCATTTTGACTTCATATCTTCCAGCCTTTCCAGATACACTTACTAGTTACAATAGATTTTTTTTACAGATTCTTAGAATTTTTTACATAAATGATCATGTCATCTATAAATAAAGACATTTAATTATTGCTTTCCAATCTATGGTTTTATTTATTTTCCCTACTTTTACTGTACTACTTAAACCTCCAATACAATTTTTATTAGAAGAGGTAAGAACAAATATCTTCTCCTTATTTCTAGTTTAAAAGAAAAAAATTCAGTTTTCACTAGAAATGATTAAATATGTTTTCTCATATATACCCTTCATTAGGTTGAGAAAGTTTGTTTATATTATTAGTCCAGTAAGAATTTTCACTGTGAATGGAGATTGGATTTTGTCAAATGCTTGACTGATCATATGCATTTTCTTTGTTAATATGGTGATAGGATAATCTTTTTATTCTTTTTATTTATTTTTTAAAAGATTTTATTTATTTATTTGACAGAGAGTGAGAGAGAGCATAAGCTGGGGGAGTGGCATACAGAGGGAAAAGGAGAAGCAGGCTCCCACAGAGCAGGGGGAGGCTGATGTGGTTCTCGAACCCAGGACCCTGGGATCATGACCCGAGCTGAAGGCAGTTGCTTTTTTTTTTTTTTTAAAGATTTTATTTATTTATTTGTCAGACAGAGAGAGAGTGCAGGAGCAAGCACAGGCAGACAGAGTGGCAGGCAGAGGGAAAAGCAGGCTCACCGCCAAGCAAGGAGCCCGATGAGAGACTCGATCCCAGGACGCTGGGATCATGACCTGAGCCAAAGGCAGCCACTTAACCAACTGAGCCACCCAGGTGTCCCTGAAGGCAGTTGCTTAACCAATTGAGCCACCCAGGTTCCCAGAATAAGCTTTTAAAAAAATTAAATCATCCTTGCATTCCTGGGATAACCCCCATTTGATTGTGTTGTATTATTGTCTTTTTGAATGTCATTGAATTTGATTTGCTAAAAAATTTTTTACAGGATCTTTTATTTGTCTTCATGAGGGTTGTTGCTCTATAGTTCTCTCTTCTTATAATATCTTTATCTGGTTTGTATATCAGAGTATTCCAGTTTCAGATAATGAGTGGGAGAGTATTTCTTGCTATTTTCTGAAGAAGTTGTAGAACTGAAGTTATTTCTTCCTCAAAAATTAGGTGGAATTCCTAATGAAGTCATATGAAACGGGAGTTTTGTGTGAAAGTTTTATCTACCATTAAAAGTTTCTTTCATAGACAAACAAAACCTAAGTTATATGTTATTTGTTGAATGAAATTTGTACTTTGTGTCATTCAAGGTATTTGTCTATTTCATCTTAATTTTTGAATGCATTAACATAAAGGTCTTCCTATCATTCCTTTATAGAAGATTCAGTGATGTCTCCTCCCTTTTTCTTGACATTGGTAACTTATGTTTTTTCTCATGTTTTATGACCAGCCTGACAGGAGATTTGTCAATTTTATTGATCTTCTCAAAGAAAAATCTTTTTGTTGCATTGATATTTTCTATTTGTTTTCTGTATCTATTTCATTGTTTTCTGCATTTATATTTATTGTTTCTTTTTTCATTAATTTTAGTTTAATGTTCTCTCTCTCTCTCTTTTTTTTCCTTTTTCTAGCTTCCTAAGGCAATTAGGTCATTAATATGTGTGCTCTCCCTCTATCACTCTCTTTTTTTTTTAATGAATGTGTTCAATTCTACACTTTTTCCTCTAAGCATTACTTTAGCTGAGACTTAGAAATGATTTTTTTGGGTTGATATATGAGACTTTCAGACAGCTTCTTGTTATTAACTACCAATTTAGTTTCAGTGCAGACAGATAATATATTTTACATATTTAAATCCAGTGAAAATATTGAGACTTATTTTATGGCCCAGAATATGGCCTGTCTCATTATGAGTTCAGTGTATACTTGAAGAGTCTCTCTGCTATTGTTTGGGTAGCGTGTGTCTTATAAATATCAGTGAGCTTATTTTAGTTTACTAACAGTTTTTAAATTGTTTTTAATTCTGAACTTTTACAGATGCAACCTCCCCTCAAATAGTAAGATTTGACTATATGTTCAGGTCTTAGATTTATATTAAGCTGGAATTCACAGAAAAAGAAATGTTTATTGTACTTCTGCCTCTGTATTTAGTGTGTTATCTAAAAATGTTGGAAAAGCAACATTTTTTCTCTGAAATTGACATTTCTTTGAATAATACTACTACACATGAGGAAAAAATGTTGAATAAGGGGAAATACTTCTCAAATTCTAGTCACATATTTTTGTTGTAAATCAAATTCAAACATCAATAGAATATGTAAGACCACAGATATAGAATAAGTATAAAGATTATAAGATAAATTTAAAAAATGATATCATGATAGACAAATATTGGTGAAATTTGGCAGATTTGGGTCCTATCCAAAATTTATTATTTTATTTACTTATTTATTTATTATATTTTATTGAAAAATTAGTAAATGATTGTTTAAAATTTTCAAATAGTAATGATAAAATAGTTAATTTCGTCTCAGATACCTCATTCATCATTTCTATTTAAGTGATTAAAAAGGTAATTTTGTATGTATCAGTCTACTCTGATCTGTTTTTGTATATATTAGTATACTGTGATCTGTTTTACATGTTTCTTCTGAGTTTCTCTATCTTTTAGTAGGAAGATAATTATCTCAATTTGTTACTCAAAAATTTGTTACTCTCTGTCACTGAAAACTTAATCACTCGACTCATTCACATATTGTTAGTTGAGTCAAGGTTCTCCAAAGAAACAGAACAAGTTAGATGTAAGCACAGAGACTAAGAGGTTTATTACAAGGAGTTAGTTTTTTGACTATGGCGGCTATCAGGTACCAAGATCTGTAGGGTGGATCAACAAGATGAAGACCCAGTTGAGAGCCAGTGGCTTAAGTTCCAGAATGAACAGGAGTAGGTTTGAGACCCAGGAAAAGCTGAGCTGATGTGTCAGTTTGACTCAGGGCAGGAAAAAGCCGATGTCCCAAATCAAAGACTGTTAGGCACGAAACATTCTTTCTTGGGGAAGGGTCAGCCGGTTTGTTCTATTCAGCCTTCAACTACTAGGATTAGGCCTATGTGGATTGTGAAGGTCAGTCTGCTTTCTCAGTCTATGATTTAAATGTTAATCTCATCCCAGACACCCTCATAAAAGTACCCAGAATAATGTTTGACCAAGTATCTGGGCACCCCATGATCCAGTCAAGCTGACATCTAGAACTATCCACCATACACACCATAGGGGAGTGACTGATCAAAGAATTATGTGGTATATACTCAAGGGATATTTGGCATCCAGTGCCCTTTTACAAATAAAAAGACCACCAATTGAGAAAGTATCAAATCAAATATCAAATCAAAGGTGACCACGCAATTGTTCTAACTGTAGGTGGTTATATGAAGTAGTCTTTATAATGGCTATACTGCCCTGACATTTAAATTATAGTTGCAAGACAATAACATGGTAGCATTATAGTACATAGAAACAGAGGAGGATAGTTAAAAAACCTGGAATTTAGATATGTTATGTATGCATTTATATAAAACTGAATTCTAGAATCACTGTGTGAACTATTGGCCAACAGAGGGGTATGAGTTTTATTAAAGATGTTTCTCTGACACCCTTTTGTAGGAAAAAAATGCCTCAAATGCCAATCACTGCCAAAAGAGCCATAATTTTATACATCTGATTCATAATGGAAATAGTGAATATCATTTCCTGGTGCACAAATATCTGCTTCTTGTCAGGTAGTTTCCTCACATTTCATCTCTTTGTCCTTGACAAGTTGGAATTAGAGGCCTCATTTTCAAAGTGATTGATGTGAAATGTTGTTATGATAAAAGCTGCTATGATACCACGAAACGTAAACCAGAAGCAAAACATAAGATAAAGAATCCATAACAACACAACCCTCAATGCAAAATATTTCCAAAGCACACACTCACACACACATATTCAGTGTGACATACACATGTCATTTGCAATGCATTAGAAAGATAGTAATTTTTCTTTCAGTAACTTCTGGATATTCTCCCGAACTTACATTCCTTTTGAAATTTCATTAGCCAATTAAAATTTCTATCCCCAATATTGTAGAGACTTGTGGGATATATTGGGGACCTCAATATTGCTTCCACAAAATGGGCTGTCCATGGTAGGAACCCCACAACTGGAGCCAGTATCCCACTGTGAATAGGAGTCAGGCTTGTCTTGCACTTCTCTGATGCCACTTGGATGGATGTCTTCATTGTCTCACCTTCTACCAAAATATCACTTTTATGTGGCTCTTATTCTGATGCAAATTAAATCCGTAGTCGAATTAATTTAGAGAGGCTTCAGATTGGGAAGCAAACTTAATGGAATCAGTCCCCATAGCTCAAGAGAAGGTGATGAGAAGGATGTGGTTTTGAAAATAAATTCAAGTGAATGGCTTGTTGCCAGAAATGGGACTCCCATTTTACACATTCTAATTAGGTCAAATATACTGTTTGTTTTTTTTTTTAATATTTTATTTATTTATTTGACATACAGAGATCACAAGTAGGCAGAGAGGCAGGCAGAGAGAGAGGAGGAAGCAGGCTCCCTGTTCAGCAGAGAGCCCGATGTGGGGCTCGATCCCAGGACCCCGAGATCATGACCTGAGCCGAAAGCAGAGGCTTTAACCCACTGAGCCACCCAGGTGCCCCAAATATACTGTTTTGCATGTTTTTTTTTTTACTGTTAAATGAGTATAAATGAGTGGTTGTCAAAATCATTGGAACATATATTGATAGGTAACTTTTTCCTTAAAAGTGATATGTATAGTCTATACCATTTTTGGTATAATCCATGAAATCAACATTAAAACTAATAATATAAGAATACACACACACACACACACATACATATACGTGTATATATATATGTATATATATATAGTGAAAATAAATTATATATAGTATACATTTAATTTAATTTCTAGATTTGTTAGACAGTGCTTTTAGATATCACCTGTAAAAGGAAAGCCTTAATATTTGATAAGTGATATTTTTATTTTATGAAATTTAATCTATAACTAGATTATATCCCCTCTAATCCCTTTATTTTAAAATGACTTTAATTAAAGAAGCACCACAAAAAGGAGGTAAGAATTTATAATAACACAATGATGTTTAATGTACCTATCAGCCAGTTGGAGTACATCCTGATGTGGGTGTATTTTTCATAGATCATATATATGTATAGTTTTTTTAAGATTTTATTTATTTACTTAACAGAGAGATACACAGTGAGGGAAGGAACAAAAGCAGGGGGAGTGAGAGAGGGAGAAGCAGGCTTCCCAGTCAGCAAGGAGCCCGACATGGGGCTCGATCCCAGGACCCTGGGATCATGACCTGAGCTGAAGGCAGATGCCTAATGACTGAACCACCCAGGTGCCCCTATATATATAGTTTTAATGCCTCTCTTCCTCCTCTGAGAAAATCACTACAAGAAATTTGGGTTTTATATCACATGCATACATTCCATTGTATGTGCATACTCATACACATTTTGTAATATCTGACTTTTAATAAATAAGAGCTGATATATATGTATTTTTGTTCTGTCTTTTACATTATGTTTTGAAACTTATTTATGTTAATATATGTCATATAGTTCATTCATTTTAAGTACTTAATATCACTATTTCACAAATTATATATCCATTTTATTTCTGAAGGTCATTTATGTTTCTAATTTCTTAAATTGTGCTATAATAAACATTTCTGTAATTATGTACTTTTGCATATAGATTATTTGGAATATACCTAAATGCATTTCTGATGCATTGCCACATTTTTCTCCAAATTAGATTTACCATTATCTATTCTCATCAACAGTTTGTAAATATTCTTATTTTTTGTATCCTTGACAATATTTATATTCACAGACTTTTAAAATTTAGTGTAAATATACTGAATACCCTGCTTTAGGTGGGACTAGGTATTTGGATACACTGATAAGGGCAGGTGAACAATCTCAACTCACATGAAAAACACCTTTTATGTACTGTCCTGTGGCTTTTGCTGCTAACCCTGACCAAATCAAAACAAGAGATCCATCTAATTGGCCGTATGCATTTCCTATTTGTTTGTTTATCTCATTTTTCTTTTTTTGTTTTCTAAGATTTTATTTGTTTATCTGAGAGAGAGCAAGAGAAAGCATGAGCTGGGGGAAAGGCAAATGGAGAGGGAGAAGCAGACTCCCCATTGAGCAGGGAGCCCAATGCAGAGCTCAGTCGCAGGACCCTGGGATCACAACCTGAGCCAGAAGCAGATGTTTAATCAACAGGGCCAACCAGGCACCCCTATCTCATTTTTCTAATTATGTTTCTTAATATTTTTCTTTTGATTTATAGTTTTGTTAAAATCATTTGAATGCTAATCCTCTCTCAGTTATGTAATTGAAAAGATCTTGAGTTTTATTTTCTTTTTTTAGCTTATGTGAAAATATCAATTGCAATATAAATAATATACTCAATATTTAATTTTATATTTTCCTCTTTTTGAGCACTTTTGAAGAAATAATTCTCTATCCCAAATATCAAATATTCATATGAAAGGCTTAATATTATACTTTTCAATTTTGTGTCTTTAATATGTCAGTTGATTCACATCTGTGGTATATTTTAGGGCATCTACTTGTCTACCTGCCTTTTTTTAACATGCTTAATAAGTTATCCTACTGCCATATCTTGTATAGATTTAAGATAATTTTCAAGAAGCCATAGTATCATTAACTGAAGTGATTTTATTTATTTTTATTTTAAAAAAAAATATTTTATTTATTTAATTGACAGAGAGATCACAAGCAGGCAGAGAGGCAGGCAGAGAGAGGAGGGAGCAGGCTCCCTACTGAGCAGAGAGCCCAATGTGGGACTCGATTCCAGGACCCTGGGACCATGACCTGAGCCGAAGGCAGAGGTTTTAACCCACTAAGCCACCCAGGTGACCCATCTGAAGTGATTTTTAAAAAGGCATAATTTGGTAAACATCAGTCTACTCTGATCTGTTTTATAAGTCTCTTTCCCAGAATTTGACAGTCTTCTACATGTACAAACATCAAAAGTATTACCAAGAGTTTTCAAAGGGTGCCTCACATGCACTTATTAATCAGGTTTTTTTAAAGCCACATATATCATTTCCATGCATGAAACATTGCTTTCAGGCCAGTCAGCATAACATTTCATGTGGTATTGACCATGAAAGTTCTAACTAACATTTAGAGCAGGATACTGTGAATTTGGCTCCCCAAAGCAAAGTCCTTATGATTTCATAGTGGTTCTGTGCAGGAGTAGAACAAGTGGCTATATATTTAATTTGTTCTAAACATTAGAATTTGGACCTTTAACCCTCTTCTCTGTATACCAAATATCCACCTTATTTTTAAAATATGGGGTGCCTGGGTGGCTCAGAGGGTTAAGCCTCTGCCTTTGGCTCAGGTCGTGATCTCAGGGTCCTGGGATTGAGCCCCACATCAGGCTCTCTGTTCAGCAGGGAGCCTACTTCCCCCTCTTTCTCTGCCTGCCTCTCTACCTATTTGTGCTCTCTCTCTGTCAAATAAATAAATAAAATCTTTAAAAATAAAATAATGTTTATGTTCAGATCTTTTACAGAATTTATGTTGAATGTCTTTAAACTGGGTTATCAGTGAAGAATCCCAGAAATTAATGCCTTTTTAGTCAACCAACAATTACAACAGGTCAATTTAGAACTCTATCAAAGATCATTTGTATTTCTATCTAACTGCTTATGAATATAATAAGATTTCTTACACAAACCCTAAAGTATAAGTTTCTAGCACATAAGGGTAGTAACTCTCTTTGTGTTTAAGAGTTCAGGGCATGTTGTGGTTTTAAGTAGATTCTCGATGATTTACTAATTGATTAATTATCACCAATAAACAATATTTTCTAAATTGCATGGATTTGGGACATCTAGGTAACTCAGTCGGTTAAGCATCTGCCCTCAGCTCAGGTCGTGATCCCAGGGTCCTGGATGGAGTCCTGCATCAGTCTCCATTCTCAGCAGGGAACATTCTTCCTCTGCCTCTGCTGTTCCCCCTGTTTGTGCTCTCTCTCTCCACTCTCTGACAAATAAATATATTAAATCTTTTAAAAAAATAAATTGCATGCTTATTGTTGTACAGATATATATTTAAATCTTACTCAAAAATTTATTATATAGAAAAATATTCCATACAACATTTTCTCACCTGTAAAATGGGGACAGCAGTACCTAAATTATAGTACATTTACATGAACTAAGTAGAATAAAAATACAAAAACTTCCTTGCCAAATAAACATAAAAAGTAATCATCATAAATTCCCAAACCCATCAGTACCTGTGCTTTCATTTTTAAGTAATTTTATTTTTAACTGCAGGATTGATATACTGTGTTTTCAGAGAATTGTATATATTTATGTATATATATAGCCTGATTAGAACTAAATACATGTATTTACTATATATATAATAAATTGTTTTATATGTATATGTTATAAAATAAATTATATATATTATATTATATATAATAATAATATTATATAAATGCATTTTTCCAGTGGCCAAAATATTTACAAATATAAATTGATTCCTACCTTTTTAAACGTGCTAATATGCTGACTAGTATTGATTAATTTTGTAACTGTTGAAACAACTTTACATACCTGGGAAAATCTATCTTGTTCATATGGTATTATCTTTTCATGTATTATTAAATAATTTTACTAACATTTTGCATCTATATTTATGAGTAAGATCAGCCTGTAATTAGTCATTTTCACATTTTCATTACCATCTTTCAACCTCAAAGTTCTATGATCCTTGCTCATAACCTGAGCTGGGGAGTACTGTCTGAGAAGACTTTAGGTCTAGATGAAATTACGTGTTTCTGAAATATTCAGTGGAACATGTTGATGAGGCCATCTGCACCTGATGTTTACTTTGTGAAAATATTTTTGACTACTGATTGATTTTTTTAACAATATTATGCAATTCAAATTTTCTATTTCTTTCTATATCAGTTTGTAAGACTTATTTTTCTAACAATTGTCTAAATTTTCAAGTACATTGGCACAATTTTGTACATACTATTGCCTTATAAGAATACGCTATAATGATGTGCAAATTTTCATCCCTGATTCTGTCCTTACCTTCCTTCTTTCTTCTTGAATACTATCACTGAATGTTGTTCAACTTTATTATTTGAAAGAACCATGTTTTAGCATGTCTGTTGTATTTGTTTATTTTTTTAGCCAATTATAATATTAATTTCAAACTCCTACAAGTTCAGTATGAGAAAGAGAAATTATGGCCAATCTTATAAGTAGCACAGATGTAAAAATTCAGGAAAAGAAAAATTAACAAACAGAATTTAACACAAGGTAGAAAAGGTAATCTATTTTGGACAAGATGGACTTTTTTCCCGAGATAAAGATTTGTTTGTTTCAATATTAGAAAACTCTACTAATATATCATATTACTGGATTTAAGAGGAGGAAATCTCATGTTCATCAAGGTAGCTGCAGAAATATCACTTAATAAAACATATTGATTTATGATAAAGTTCATGTATAGTTAGAAATAGAAATTGAAATACTCTTACTCTCATAAGGGGTCTATGTTTAAAATAAATATCAAATTAAATGTTGAAATACTAAATCATTTATTTTAATGCAAAATAAGGCTAGGTAGTACTGGACATTGAATTAGAGGGTAGTAACAGTTTCATAAAGTTTGAAAGGAATGCAAAGAGTACCAAATTCTCCCATAATACTACTCTCTTGATGGAGGGGGGGGAAAAAAGTTCTCTACAAAGAGAATTTTGCGTTTACTAAAATTAACATATTTTCTAGTCATAAAATGTGAAAGTTTTACCAAGTTTCATATTGAAGAGGAGTAGTGAGACTTCCAGTACTGTCATGAGCAATACCCAAAAGTTAAAAGATATGACAAATGAACTTTTGGGACTTTATCAAGACCAAAAGCTTCTGTACAGCAAAGGAAACAGTCAACAAAACAAAGAAGCAACCCACGGAATGGGAGAAGATATTTGCAAATGATAGTACAGGCAAAAGGCTGATATCCAGGATCTATAAAGAACTTCTCAAACTCAACACACACAAAACAGATAATCATGTCAAAAAATGGGCAGAAGACATGAACAGACACTTCTCCAATGAAGACACACAAATGGCTATCGGACACATGAAAAAATGTTCATCATCACTAGCCATCAGGGAGATCCAAATTAAAACTGCATTGAGATACCACCTTACACCAGTTAGAATGGCCAAAATTAGCAAGACAGGAAACAACGTGTGTTGGAGAGGATGTGGAGAAAGGGGAACCCTCTTACACTGTTGGTGGCAATGCAAGTTGGTGCAACCACTTTGGAAAACAGTGTGGAGATTCCTTAAGAAATTAAAAATAGAGCTTCCCTATGACCTTGCAATAGTACTGCTGAGTATTTACCCCAAAGATACAGAGGTAGTGAAAAGAAGGGCCATCTGCACCCCGATGTTCATAGCAGCAGTGGCCATAGTCGCCAAACTGTGGAAAGAGCCAAGATGCCCTTCAACGGACGAATGGATAAGGAAGATGTGGTCCATATACACTATGGAGTATTATGCCTCCATCAGAAAGGAGGAATACCCAACTTTTGTATCAACATGTTCGGGACTGGAAGATATTATGCTGAATGAAATAAGTCAAGCAGAGAGAGTCAATTATCATATAGTTTCACTTATTTGTGGAGCATAACAAATAACACGGAGTACTTGGGGAGATGGAGAGGAGAAGGGAGTTGAGGGAAATTGGAAGGGGAGTTGAACCATGAGAGACTATGGACTCTGAAAAACATTCTGAGAGTTTTGAAGGGGCAGGGGGTGGGAGGTTGGGGGAGCCAGATGGTGGGTTTTATGGAGGGCACGTATTGCATGGAGCACTGGGCATGGTGCATAAACAATGGATTCTCTTACACTGAAAAGAAGTTAAAAAAATAAATTAAAAAATATATAGAATATATTTATATACACATATATGTATATAAATATAGAACTTCTATAGAACTTTAGATAGATACGTAGATGGATAGATAATGCATGATAGATAGAAAGAACATATTTGGAACTCTATCAACTGAAACAGAGAAAATCTTTTAGAAAGGGAATCCCTTTCCAGTCTTTCCCACTTTTCTTGAGAAAAGCTAGTTTGAAAATATTTTTTGAGACACATGGCATTATTTTAAAGTCTTTGTAATAGTGTTGAGTTTTTATTATTGTTTGGCAATCTAATAAGTAACTCTAATGGATGATTCAAGAATAAGTTTTAAGGAGTGCAGACCCTACTTTATCTTGGAAATGTCCCATTGGAAAGTTTAGAATTCTCATTTGAATTATTCCATTTTTTAAAACTTAAAAATGTAAAAAAAAATTAACCTCTCTCCAAATACTGATCAGTGCACAATTACAGAGAACACTGAAACAAACTTAGCTAGCAGGGTCACCAATGTGACAATATGCAACTTTACTGTATGCTAGTTAAGTGGCTCCTAGTTTTTTTAAGCTATACAGCAGAAATCTATTTTTTGTTTTTTGTTAGAGTATACATATATGTCATATGAGTCATTTTATATACACATGATTTATAACAATAAAATATGAAAAATAGATATTATATTTTGGGTTATTTTATTATTTTAGACATCAATTGATTAACTGTTATCACTTGCATAAATGTCAGTAATTCCAGTGGAGAGATGAAAGTTGCCAGTACTCTCCCACATTGCCTCATGATTTTCAGGGTGTATGTAGATAACAACTTCCTTTACTGGGAACTCTTTTTATTTGTTTGTTTGTTTTTCCCTTCATTCCTGAGGAAGTGGATATGTGATCTCATATAGATGTGTTCCAGGTTCATCATATGTCAACTCCAATGAAAGGATTAAATTGAGAACTTTCTGCTTTTAATTTTCCTTTTAAGCCATCCTTTATTATTCTGTTTATTCCTTCTCACAATTTAATTTTTTATTGTAATATGAATGCTTAACTCTACTTTGGAAAGCAGTATGCAGTACATTAGAAAAATTTTAAAAAATATATAGAAAAAGAAAAGTGACTTTAGAATGATAAAGTAGATCTAGACATGCTATACCTTAGTAAATACTGTATGTGCAATCAGATAATTTCTTCCTAATCCATTTTGTGGCTTTAAAAAAATGTGCGATATGTAATACACTTAAAGATTTCTATGAAATGGGAATTAAAACATAATATTAAAATTATAACTTTATCAGTTATCAAAACACATTTCTATGCCACTCCATAATTGATAAATGAGAGAAAATTGAACAAGGCAAAGAAATTGCTCTGGGCAAATATGTAAATAATATTCCTAGGTGATACCTTAATTTATCTTAGTATATGGAAATGCTACTGCTGATCTATGAATTGGCCATTATCTCAAATTCTTTTATCTAGTTTTAGTGATAAATTGAACCAAGCCAAGTACGATCTCTCTTTTCCAGATGTTAATCCTTATGCATCAGAGAAAGAGAGATAAGTTGCAATCCTTAGACCAAGAGATAATCACAGAGGGAGTGATGCCTCAGGAAATGTCAGAGTTAGGTGGTTAAATAATGGGTCCCTCCACTGAAACAACCATAAACTGATAATACAGACAGAGTAAACTTTTGTGGAACTCTAGAACTTAAAATAATTCAATATTTTTTATAACCAGGGGACCACTCAGTGAAGAAAAGTACAGCTAAGATTTGGTAAGGGCATTGGAATATTTCTCTCATCTAATTACCATACCCAACTCCCCAGCATAGCAGGAATAGCAGCCATGAGGATGGTGGCCCACAAAACTAGTGCGGCTTGCTAGTGTTGGGTGCTAATATGGATCTTATTTTTAAAGTACTATGGTTGTATGTTTGGACCTGATTGGTTGTCTTAGTCAGTTTGGGCTGCTATAACAGAATACCATAGATAGGGTGACTTATAAGCAACAGAAATTTATTTGTCACAGTTTTGGACACTGGAAGTCTGAGATCAAGGTGCCACATTGTCAAATTCTGGTGAGACCTCTCTGCTTGGTTACAGACTACAGCCTTTCTGTTGCATCCTTACATGGTAGGACAAACAAGGGAGTTTTCTGGGGCTCTTTCTGGGGATTTTTTTTATAAGAACACTAATCCTATTTTTATAAGGATTACACCTTCATTATCTAATCCTCTCCCAAAGATGCCACCTCTAGATACCAACATGTTAGGGATTATTAGAGATTAGATTTCAACATGAATTTTGAAAAGGCACAGATTTTCAGTGTATAGCACTGGTAGTTTTCTTAGGGACCAGGGAAGAGACTAACACTTATTTCTCCTCCCACCCCCACCCCCCACATCAAGTTAGATTGGCTTCTGAGTAGTGACAGCATCCATCAAAAGCTTTAAAGACACAATGTATGTCTTCAGGTAGAACCGAGAAGACAGTGAATGTGGAAAACAGTGGACAATTCTAACACCTGGGAAAGAAGAAGCTCAAAAAGAAGTTTCTTGAAGAAATAAACACTCAGAAAGGATCAGCCTTCACTAGGCAATATGAAGTGCAGTGTACATGCCCAGGGCTTGAAGCAGTCTAGAAGATGCTTCAGAAGTCCGAGAAGATGCTAGGCATGCATGTTTGAAGAATATGTGGGTTCTTCAAAAGCAAGAGATGGCTAAGACAGAATTTTAGGTGGCCTGGATTAGCACTGAGGAGAAGCCTCAGCTCACAACAGATCTGAAAAAAATCTAGGAGGCTAGTTTTTTCTTTTCTTTTTGACTCCAGATATTTAAAGAAATTTTTGTCAGGTTGAATACTGCCTGCTAAAATAAT
>ML104533.1:96503-141929 GCA_003697995.1 Taxidea taxus jeffersonii | reverse complement strand
ATGGACCCCTGTGTTTATAAGACCTACCCCCAACACTGGAGATAGTTGAACAAATGATTAAAAAAATGGCTGGTCAGTGCTATGGCTGGTGAAACACCAGGGGCCTTGGGAGCGCATGGCAGGTGTCCTTGTCACAGTTTGGGAAGGGACAGTCCTTGAGGACTTCCTAGAGGAGGTGTCATTCTACAAAGACCTGAAGGATATACTCAAGTCAAAGGGAGAGGGAGATAAGAGGAAATATTAGCCAAAAGGAAAGAACAATATATGCCAAGTCCAGAAGTGATCAAGTGTGTGGCACTTTTGAGGAACTGAAAGTTTATGGAGCTGAAGTGAAGAAGTAACAACGCTTAGGGAACAGATTAATCACGGTAGTGTCTACGCTTCAATAATGAAAAGGTTACAAAACAAAGTGTGTAAATCTGCTGGGAGCTTCTTTCTCCCTTGTGTCATGGTCCAGAGATGAGCAAATCAGGGGTGATAATGCACATGAGGGGCCTCTGCTCTCCTTGACATGGGAGTTTCCATCTCTGGGTCCAAGGCTGATGGTCCAGTTATCATTTTCTTCCAGAAACATTCCAAAAGGGAACCCGTGGGCTCATCGCCAGTCATTTTAGGGACAAGCCTTAGCAGCAGAACACATAACTTCTGTCATCCCATCAACCAGAACCTAGATATATGCCACAACTAGGTGCAAAAAGAGGTGAGCAGGTAGAGCCCTGCCTAGTGAATACCCCACAGTGTGGAGGAGGCAGAATCAGTAGTGTGATCTGGCAGCCTGTAGCAGAAGCCCACCAACAAGGGGGCTTAGAAGCAACAGCAAGGCATTCAAACCACATCCTCAGGGAGTTGGAATGGAGAAATTTGCAGGTAGCACTATAAATAAAGGATTTAACAAGTCAGGGACACTGATTAGGGTAAAGGAAGAGCAGAACACATGGAGAAAAGCAGGTCTGGCTATGGCCATTGCTCAGGGACAACTGGAGAACAGAAGGAGTCAGGGATTGAGCTCACATTTCTGGATGGAAATTGAATAATGATGTCATGACCGACCTCGAGAACACAGAAGGAGATGCAGAGGTAGATGGCTCCATGAAAGACTGGGAAGAATCTGAGTTCAGTTTTGAAAACATTTACCCACGTAGTTTTAAATATAAACTGAGAGGCAAGGGTAAAAATTTAGGAAACAGGGAATAGCTGATCATTGATTTCTTTTCTGGGTTGTTCATCCAGGGAAAAGATAAAAAGGAGAGAGTAGAAAACTATGAATAGAATACAAGGGGTGGGCAAGGCTATAATGGAAGACTGACAAGAACATGATGCCTGGAGAGATATATCTCAAGGAAGCCAAGGGAAGAAGGAAGGGCAAGAAAATAACAAAATGTTTATTTAGAACTCAGCACAGATAGGTGGTTTTTTTTTTTTTCTAAGTTCCTCACTGGTTTTGCCTTGTAACAATGCCATGAGGTCACGTTTATCATGACTTCTGTATTATGGTTGAGGAACCCAAGACACGAAGATACTAACAGGGCATCTAGATCCATAGCCTGTGCTCTTAGTAACCAGAATAAAAAGGGAGAAGAGATGAAGAAATTTGCTGGACTTAAATGTAGCTGCAACCAGGATGAGAACAGTTTAGAGGACCAATGTGGCCTTGGTTGTCTTCTCAGAGCATTAGGCAGGTGACATATACCAGGAAGAAAATCATTCTATAGACCAGTGGATTTGGAACACACTGCAGAACCCTTCCCTTCCCGGCAACATATTACCCACGCTAGTTTAAGAAATACATGAGAAATTGCATAGAGAACAATGAGCCTCGTACAACCCAGTGTTTTCCTAACTTATCTGGTTGTGTAGCTCCTTTCTTACTACATGTTAGAAAAAGACATCACGTGTTGACAAGTATTTAGGAAGATTGGTGGAGTCAGTAAGTGGTACAGCAGTGAAAAATTGAGACTAAAATAAACCTTAATACATGTGAGGGTTGACTGAAGCAGAGAGGGCGAGCAGTAGCTGCAGCGTGGGGGACAACCTCAACCGGGAAGGAAAGCACTGCTGCACTCCTCTGGAACTTTTGTGCTTCCCACCTCACCCCTATCACTAATGTCCTCATCCCATACAGCCTGCCATCGACTGGTTGCATCCAGCGCCTATCTGAAGGTCTCCAAAGATGGAGTTTTGTCATATTGACTCTAGCTTCCATAGCACCATTGACGAGAGAGCATTTATGAAACATTTCCTGGGAGTTGGACACTCTACCTGACGCCATGCTCATGACGTCATTGTGTCTGCAGAGCACGCGCACTGCATCGCTGCCTACCTCTAGGATGAGAACACGGAGATTTAGGTGAAAGAAGTTGTCTAAAGCCACAGCTGCTGAGGGATAGAGCCATGAGACTCCATCCCAAATTTGGGTGACTCCCGGTGGGTCCCCAGAGTCATCGTTCTCAACAGAGTAGGATCACAGAATCACCTGAGTGAATGAGTGAATGCCAATAGTTTTGGTGACCTGTGGCCACTTTCCTGAGTGCATGTGCATTTAAATCACAATCTGAGTGTATCCCTTGGAGGTAAACATCAGTGAGTGACAGTGTAAGGTAGAGTAACAGCAACCTGTTCCCGGATTGCAGGAAACCTCTCCGGGAAGAGTGCTGAGATGTTTAGCTAGCCTGAGTTACTAGCCATGACGTTACCTCTGAGCAAGGAGCGTTTTCCACCTGCTGTAGACTACGGGTTGGAAGGCTTCCCATCAGTCCCAGATATTAAGGGAGTCGCAACCAAACAACGCTGTGTTGACTGCATAAACATATTTCCTTTTTATCACCTTTTTCCCCCAAGTAGTACTGTATTGAGTTACAGCCTTATTCACTGCCTCTTCTCCAGAAAGACACTTTGAAAAATTGGGCCTTTGTAGTAATATTGACAACAAAAGCAGGTGTTGTCACCTCCCGTTAGCATTAATTTAATCGGCGATTCACTAAAATAGACAACTAATACCGCCCTGTGGTGGGCCTTCTTGGGAGAGATGAGGAATAATGGAAATAAACACCATTGCAGAAAAGGTAGCAAGACAGCCTTTTTGGGAATATTAAATGTAAGCCGTGTAAATATTTGTTTTCCTTTTATCAGTAATGAAAAGTTCCTAATTCATTCTGTGCAGGGAAGACCATCGTGGGGGTATGGCTAATCGGCCTTGAAAGTATCTGTCAGGAGCTCATACAACACACCCAGGGTTTGCAAACATTCAGTCCCTTTGCCCCCTTTTTCTCTGTTGTTCTGTTTATTGTGCCCAGTTAATGTGCTCTTTTGCCATAATAATCTCCAGCTAAATGGTAATTGCTCTATTGACGGCATTACTGTACATTTTTGACAGATCATTATTCATACTTAACCACTTGACCTGGAATAAATGTTAAAGCAATTACCACGGAGAGCTTTTCTATGAGAAAATTGAGGCAAAGTTTAGAGATAATCAAAATGCAAAGCTGATCATGATAGCAATTGGAAAAATGGCAAATCCTATTAAACAGATTTTTATTAGCCAAGTTGATGCCAGTAGATATTATCTGGTAATTTAGTCTTATTAAAAAGAAAATAAAGCAGCTAATTGTTTACTATTCTGGAACTTATTCCAGCTTGCAATTTGCAACTGAAATTAGGCTTTATGTGGCTCATCTATTTTGTCACATTGAAATATGAAATCATTTGGTACAAAGCACATCTGCTCGGTGCCTCTTACATGACTAGAAAAATCCCTCATTCAATATGTTTTGTACCTGTTGAGGCATTATGGATGGATTAATTTATAGCAACTAATATACTGAATATTAGCTAGGAAGCTAATATTCAGTATATTTTTTATTACGTCAAATGTTTTAAAGGTCTGTATTTCAAAAGATTAAATTTTATCCCTGCTCTATATTACTTTGTACTCGAACATTGGCACAAATTATTCTATTTTCTTCTGCTGGGAAGGCAACGAGCTTCTGAAAGCCCCACGCATGTATGTTCTGGTCAGTAGAAATGAGAAGTTAAGAATGGACCCCAAATTTAAGTCTATCAATGAAAGGAACATGGTAATTTTTAATTATTTATATAATTTTTATATTTTTATATAATTATTTTATATAATGTTTAAGTATTTATATTATTTCATATAGCAAAATTCTTTAGTAATTATGTGGTGATGAAAATGTTCAGTGACCCAAAATTGATTTAAATATCCATGGTGACAATTTTTTTTCTTGATCTTACTGTACACTTTAAAATCAGCACAGTCTCGTGAGCTGGCTCTTTAGGAAAAATAAAAATAATATCCACACCTTCTTATCCCATGATCCAAATGGCTTCTGGAGAAAGCAAACTTGGAAAATGACGATATTCGAAAAGTTGTCTTCTCACATAATCTTTCCCTACTAAATTGAGAAATGGTGTAAGACAAAGCTTGACAGAATCTCCTTTTAATTTCTGCACAGAACTCCCTTCTTCCCTACTTCTTAAAAGCTGCCGAGCTAAAAGTTTGGTGTGATTCAGTCTTTGCACTAATATCCGGAGCAAAGCTCTAACAAGAGACGTGTACCAAAAGAAAGAGAAATCCTTAGTGCGAGAATGTAACATTTTACATTTTACATTTACATTTACGGGCCCCTACTGAATCATGAGCCCTGTTTGAAAACTATCATTAAAATTCAGAAAACCAATTACTGATATGCTGATATTGTTATATTGGGATATAACGGTTATCAGGGTCTCCTCCTGTTGGTTGCTCTAAGTTTTTGTATTTAATGAAGGGTTTTTTGTTGTTGATGATGTTGTTATTTGGGTTTTTGTTTGTTTGTTTTTGTTCCTCCCAAAGGTTAATAAAAGGAGAGACTTTCTTTTAACAAGTCCATACAACATTGACTGGATTTTTCCCTCTGTCTTCTGTCAGTTTCTTCTCCCTAAAGAGCCCTTTAGAAAGTCCGAGAAGAACACATTTCACAGTCAGATAAGAAGTGGACATTTGTAAAGACACCCATTCTGCCGTGCGGTTCTTGAGCTTGGCTTTATCAAACTGATGGTGTTTGAGATAATGGACTCTAATAGTTTCAAAGTCTTTCCTATAGTAACATCATTTCTTTTTGGAGAGATGTTCCCGTGAGTTTTCTGGATGATCTGAAAGTCTAGTGGCCCGAAGAGCAAAGAATGTGACAGGATTGCAATTTTCCTAATGGTATAATTTGATTTGTTACCTTAAGTTGATTCATGATAGGATATGTTTATTTCAAAATTCAAATGGACTGTTTATTCATTCTGGCTTATATAAGCTGAATTATCTTATTTTCTATATCGACACAAAGCTAAATGAAGTTGAGATTTCTTTCCCCCAACGTTTTTATTTAATGCTGAGTTTGCATGATACATCGTGGAAGGGGGCTAAAATGACTGAGTTGTTTTCATTTGATTTTGAAAACCTGAAAAAAATCTATGGGCCCTCACCCTTGAATGTATGTAGACTGTGAACTGTGTTTACTACCATGATTAATGCCATGTGTGTCCTGTAATCATCGATTATTTCATCACTTCTTTGTGCAGCTTTTGAACTAACATCCTTGTCCCTTTTTTCTTGGAATTTGACATCCCAGGAATCCGAGCATGGGACTTTCTTTCTGACTTTGGCCTGGGCACAGACCCAGGACTCTATTCTCCCAGTAGGGCATTGTGTCATGAATTTAATGTATGCTTCCTACTGAATAATTTTAGTCTTGTGAAGACCCAAAACAATTGAACCATATGTGTCTCATGTCAGCCACATAATGAAAGGGCTAAGTCACCGAACAATAAACAACTAAGTGCTTTATATTCTTCTCCTTGAAGGGTTTTACACATTGATTCTGCCCAATTTATTCTAAGAGGACTTTTTGCCCCCTTAGAATGACTCTTTTACCCTCTCCTATTTTCTATTAACACAGGGTAGAAAAAGGAGAGATGCTCAACTGCTGAGAAATAGGACCGGTTATAAATGGTCAGAGACCAATTAAAGATGAAAGATAAAGATGGAAAACTCTCATAGTCTTGGAAAGCAACTGTATCCTAAGCCTAGAACCCACCCAGTACTGATAAATTGGCCCACAAGGCTTTGTTTTCCTCTTCCTTTTTCTGTTATCCTGGACCAATTTCTTATTAGTAAAATTATTTAAAGCTTTGTTTTCAACGAGATCTGAAAAAATTATTACTAGCTATTGGTGACCTCTCAAAAAAAAGTCCTGCTTCATGGACCTTTTCCAGGGGGTTGGACAATGTTCCATGTAGAAAGCTTCATCTCTCAGTCCCTGAAGTGCCTTCAGGTCAACCGGTATTATTCCTAGTTTGACTGTCTCCAGAGGCCATTGGTTGGTAGAAATGAGGGTTGGCTTTCTCCTGGGCTCTGCATATTCCCTTCCCTAACACAGCAGCAACTGCTTGAATTTCCAAATGCACATGGGTTTGGGGCAATCATGCATTCTAACATAATGGCGTTAAAAATTCATCAAAATTATAGCATAAATAATAGAAAACTTTCCAGTATTTTCCTAAAATTTTTTTGTCCCTTCTCGCCACTCCTTTATCCTTGATCTCTCCTGGCCACCTCATGTCCCTTGTGTCCATTCTCATCAACGAACTTCTAGTTTTGGGGAGAAAATAGTATAAAATAGAGTTTGGGGAACTCAGATTTGGGAAAGTTAATTCCAAATAGGGGTACTGGGAAAAGTTTTACGGACCATAAGTTTATCTCAGTCTCAAAGTCCATGTGATTTTAGCAAGCAAAGGTGGGCAGAATATCCTTCAAAATTAAGCGATAACATCTGTAGAGTGAAGTTTGACTTCAAAGTCAAACTTTGAGTGAAGTTTGACTTCAAAGTCAAACTTAGAGTGAAGCATTCCCCCGAAGGCATGGGATGCAGGATGGGCAGAAATGTGCAAGGGAGGGAGTGTCAGCTCTTCCTTGATCCCCATGACTCACAGCTGCCCCAGTCTTTGACAGACCGGCCTGCCCCAGTTTCTAGGATTTGAATTCCTTTCAATTTCATGGAAAACTGAAAATTCAGTTTTCAATGCCATCTTGCCTAGCAAGATGCCTAGCAATTTTTATCTTTCCTGATAATTTCAGTGTCTTATTCTTTTCCTCCGCCATTCTCCCTAATGACTTCAATTTTCAGGGAGATGGCATTTCTTACTCTTTGAATAATACCATAATCCCTTGATATAACTTAACTAATTTAGGGTGCCGGTTAAGAGAATGATGTCTGATGAGTTGAACCACTGGGGCAAGTCTCTTGCTATTTCTGTACCCTGGTTTCTTCATCTTGTAACAGGGATGATAATGGTGCCCACTCTAGAAGACTACTGGGGTGAAGTTTCCATGAACCAAACATGAAAAGTGCCTAGGGTGATAACCTGTACTAGGTATCACCATTACCATCATAGATGTCTCTACAGAGGCTCAAGGTCACCCCTCAGCTTCTACGCTTGGCCACGCCATGCTAGCACAGAGCTTCAACAGCTCCGGGGCTGAAATTGAATGTATAACCCTTCATTTTCAGCCTCCTTGCAAGACCCCGTTGCCCATCATGTCAGTGGTGCCCTCTGGAACTTCTCTTTCCACATGTCGTCTACACATTTACCACCTGCCATCCCCGCTTTTGCTCTCAGCCTCCTACTCTGGCTAGAGAAACAGGAAGAACCCCAGGGTGATATCAGTTGCTTACCCTCTAAGCTGTTGGTCTACTTGTAATTCTTGTGTTGTCCCAAGGACCTTCATTCTTCTTTTTTTAAAAGTGAGATAATCCTACTAGTTGGTAACATTGAGAGCGCCAGGACCATTCCACATATCTGATGGAGGTTAACTCAGTTCATATTCAGGTATGCTCTGTAGGTAGGTACTGCTCTTACCCATGTTTCACTGAAGGCCACAGTGCGGCTCAGGTGAGGCGGCATCCAGCACGTTCTAACAGCTGGCCAGGTCAAGTTCCAGACTCTCCTGGAGGGAGCCCACAACCTAAACTCGTAGACAGTACAACATGGTCTCCTTTGTAAACTTCCCAACAAATACCTGGGATATTATAGCCCTTAAATCTTAGTTCATTTTCTCTCAAAAAATTAAACTAGTCTTGGAAATGTTACCAAAATAATATATAAACATTGTTTAGCATTAAGCTAGAACAGTTGAAAAGCTAGTCTATCCCTGGGGCCCCCAGGTGGTTCAGTTGGTTAAGTATCTGATCCCAGGGTCCTGGGATGGAGCCCACAGGCTCCCTCTCAGCAGAGAGTCTGCTTCGCCCTCTACCTACCACTCCCCCTTCTTGTGTGCTCACACTCTCTCTCTGTTAAATAAATAAATGAAACATTTTTAAAAATGCAAATAGAACAGAAGATATAAAGTGAAAACTGAAAGTTTGTCTTTTTCTCCTAATTCCATTCCCCAAGAGAAACATATTCTGGCGCAGCCCTCCAGAATGTTCTACATGTATTTGAGCATCAATACAAATTCCATGTGTGCATTTATACCTATAATATGAATGTATATATTACATGCATGTATATTTGTTAATGGATGAAGTCCTTATATGTATATGCACTTCTCTGCAGAGAAACATGGAAACCTAGCACGTTGGACACCTGAAGGTAATTTTTAAACATCCTCCTTTATTTTTCATAATAAGCATAAAATTAAAAATACTAGTAATGTCCAAGAAAGAAATACAAGAGGTGAAAATGTATGTTAAACTTTGCATATGTAAACTTCATATATATGTGTGTGTACATATATAAACTATGGTAGTAAAAGTCTAAAAATAAGTATGATAAATACTATGGTACATAAAAGGAAAGTAGTGAATTAATATCTTAACCCCATATATGTTTTTTTTAAGCTTATGCCTACATATTGATCTGTCACAGCAGTGAATAGTTCTATTTCCAGCATTAACTTCCGTGAACTTATCTGCCTTGTCAGGTTTCATCAAAAGCATACGCAGACTTATCAAATTATCATCACTTTCTGTTGACTGAGGTACACTTTTTATTACTTCTAATCTTGAAAATGTTCCTTCACATAAGACAATAGATACACACACATAAGACAATAGATACACAAATTAAGGAAAATCTTAAATAGAGGGGGTCCAGCAGAGATTCAAAAATTCCATTTCATAAAAATTCCAGAATTTGCTATCTTTTCCATGTCTTCTTTTTTTCTTTTGGGATAGATTTTAGCATCTTTCTACTACATGGATAGTCAAAAATTTCCCACTAAAATATCCTTACCAGAAAATACATTGTAAATTTCGACTATTTTCATAGGAACTTTCAAAATCCATAGTGGTTCTGAATTGTTCAAGCTTTCCCTGAGAGTCATTTTGTGCCCCCACTCCCTACATTTAAGCAGTAGATGCAAAATAAACTAAGATTGCAGTGATTGAAAAGATTAAAAAACAGAATTGAAATCCTTACTCTCAAACTGAACCTGCGACGGTGAGCCAGGGGTCAGCTCCATCATTGGAAGTTCTCTGAGTTAGTTTCTAAAGAGAACACAAGATTTATTGAGTACTAAGTAATAAAAATGTACTCTTTTGAAGTTTGCATATAGATTATTAAAACTCAACTGTAACTACAGCCATTGTTTCACTCTTAGACCAACACAGCTTTTTTTTTTTTTTTTCAAGGAGAAGTATTTTATCACTGTTGGTTTAAGAAATGCCAGTGCCTAGTGGTAATGAAATGCACCTGGATATATTCTCTTTCATGATTGTTTTTGAACAAGCGCAGAGAATGCATTTCCTCACTGCCTGCCCTGGTGTGGACCTGCCCCCACTCTCTGCCTTGGCCACACCCAATGCTTCCGCACTAGTCCTTTCATGGAGCAATAGAGAGAACTTTCCAGATCAGTACATAAAGGTCTACCTCATTCCTTTTCATGGCCACACAATATCCTCCTGAACAGATGCAGCCATAATGGCATATTCTGATAGGGGCTGAAATGTTTATTGGTACAAAAGAGTGATACAATGTACATTCACACCCACACATCTTTACACACTTCTGTAGAACAAATTCTGGGAAGTCTGTTTCTTCCTAAATCCTATATTCTTCTCCATAAGTCTTACTACCCAAAATGTCCCATCAAGAACTCACTATCGCTGTGGCCATCCATTTTTACTATTATTATTATTACTTACTTTCATCCTCTTATTTTGTCCTTTCCTTTATTTCTTCCCATCCTATTCCAGCCTGCATGTCACCACCAGATGGGTCTCCTAAACTGGTCTTTTCATGAGGTTCCTCCTCTGTTTAAGAATCTGCCACCACTGCTGTTGGTTTATGACTATGGCTCATAGTCAGTCGTCTTCAGAGAAAGTTCTACAAATCCAGGAAGAGTCTGAGAACCTGTCACTGGGACGCTGAGATGAGAGATATGCAGGCTAAATAAATAGTAACCAACCATCCCCTCTCCACACTCACCACTCACCTCTTCTACAGACCAATTTTACTTTTGTCGGTCTTATATTTCCTATATATTTCAATATTTTCCACTTAATATTTCATCTGAAGAAATATTTTTACTCTGTGTTTGTGTGTGCATGCAAACCAGAACATAGAACACCACAAAGACAATTTTTGTATATACAATAATTTTGTTTTGGGCCGGATGCATCTCAAGTGTCTATAGTCATGCCCAGCATATAGATAGTGGATGTTTAAATAGTTGTTGAATATGCATGTGTGCACATGCACACACACACACACAGTCCAAAGTTCTGTCTTTTTTTTTTCCCCCTTATCTCTTTGTAGTTGTTTCTAGGCTTACATGGCTTACTTTTCCGCTAATTCCATTAATCTGAAATTAGATCGATCTTCTGCATGCGCAGTCTTTTTTCCTGTATTAGTTTGCTGGGGCTACAGAGCTATGTATCACACACTGAGTGGGTTAAACAGAACTGTGTTATTTCACAGTCCTGGAAGTCAGAGGTTCAAGATCAAGGTCTCAGTGGAGGAACGCTCCCTCTGAAGGTGCCCAAGAAGGTCTACTCCAGGCTCCTGCTAGCAGTTCCTTGGACTGTGGAGGCAGAATTCAAGTCTTCACATGCCAGTGTATCTGTGTCCAAATGTTGCCATTTTTTTTAAGGACACCAGTTACATTGGATAAGGGGCCCACCTACATCTGTATGATATCATCCTAATTCATTCATTGTATCTCAGCAACTCTATGTGTACATACGCTGACATTCTGAGGTATTAGGGATTAGAACTTTGACATATGGATTTCGGGAAGCACATACCAACCCATAGAAATTCCTACTCCTTGCCACTTCTCTTTCTGTCCCTTCTCCCTGGTATGCTCTGTTTTCCCCCCTACCTATCTGTCACTCAAAGACTTCAACTCTTATACTATCAGAAAATTAAACTCGACTTATGCTTTAATAGTTCGATATTTTTTTCTTTTGTCTCTTCTCCATGATAGGAAGGTCTTTAAGAACATAATTGTAGATAGATAGATACATAGATACATAGATGCATAGATAATAGATGGGGGAGGGGACAGATGGATATGGAAGAAAGGAAGGAAGAGAAAGGAAGACAGAGAAAGGAACGAAGGAAAGAAGGAAGGAAGGAGCCCATTGCCTAAGGAAGTGTTCTGCTCAGTATACCACCAATAATAGCTAAATGATGAATAATCAGACCTCCTCAC
Organism: Taxidea taxus jeffersonii; assembly: GCA_003697995.1. Classification (NCBI taxonomy): domain Eukaryota; kingdom Metazoa; phylum Chordata; class Mammalia; order Carnivora; family Mustelidae; genus Taxidea; species Taxidea taxus. The sequence goes on along the minus strand of ML104533.1, from coordinate 130,222 downwards.
GATTTACAGCACTGTCAAGAATGAAGAGGATACCTGCAAAAGATCTTGCCAGTGAAAATCTAGCCCTGTTCAGGCAGCAAAGGCTTAATTCTCTCATATTGCCAAGGATATTTTATAATAATAATAATAGCTAAGATTTATTAAAGACCCATCAAATGCTGGACACTGCTCTAAACTCTTCACCTCCTAATGAATCTAATCATCACCATCCCTGAGAGATAATATAATTATCATCCCCCTTTATTTGATGAAGGGATTCTCAGAGAGGTTAAGTAACTTGGTCAAGGTCCTGTGCTACTTAATGATTTCTTGGGAGTTGTCCCAAGGCTGTTTCGCTCCAGAGACCATTCATTCCAAATCACTAGTCTAAATTCCCTACTTCTTAAGGTGATCAAAAACACATCTCTAATCCACACACCCTTTAAGGGGTAATAACTTGGAGAGTATCCTCTCAGGAATCATGGGGAGGTGGAATAAATCTTTCTCACTTCCTGTCTGCTTCCCTGTTCCATGTTTCCCTGCGTCTCTCTGCTCAGATTTGAGAATCACTCAAGCTGGGTCAAGCATCCTCACCCACTACACGAGGAACCTCTCTAAGAGCTTGGGCTCCCATTCTGACTTGCAAACCTGGAAAATTGTCTGTGCCATGCTTGGCACGGGCTGGGGGGTGGCCGTTCAGCCGACTCATCTTGCCTTCACTTTGGAGACCACAGATGAAGCCCACTCCATCTGAGAATGTTACGACTGTGTTGACATTCTTACTTGATACAAACTCTAGAGAGAGCTCGAGTCTGCATCTACCTGCCAAAGTATTTCGACAGAGCCACATTAAGTTGGAAGCCTGCATTAAAGGGAGAGTAAAAGATGGCTTTATTAGAAAGCTATTAATAAGAATCATTTTATGAGTATTCTGTGAAGAAGCAGCTTAAAATTTCTGATTTTAGATATGAAGTTTGCTTTTCATAGCTTACCCAAAAGTATCAGAAAATGTAGACAATAAACAGCTTATAATATGACTTCTATAAATTGATCTCCACGCTCAAGGTAAATGGATCGCAAATATTGATTAATACTTTGGAATGAATGCCATATCATAATTTTAATTAACCATGAAGTAATATTTAATGGAAACTACGTAATGCAATATATATGAATTTGAAAAATGGGAAGGTAAAAGAATCCTTTCCCTTAGCCCCATCGTGGTAGAGAGCAATCGCCAGGAGTGACCAGTTTGTTATCATGTTTTCTTTGGTAATTCTAGCTTATTAATGTCCCAAAGCACAAAGCGATATTGTTATATTAATTTTCTCTTGGCCTTGATACGATCTATCACACAATTTAAGACCTGTGCATTTTGTTGCCACTTAAAATGGATTGTTTTTCACCCCGTGAAAGGAAAAATCCTCACAAGGATTATGGAACTAGAGAAGAAATTCACGTGTATGTTTTTTCTTTTGGAAACACAAGCAAGACTAAATATGATTAGTTTTGCCATAGATACCTGGCACCAAAGTAGGAGGCAAAGGATTTATGGTTTAGGTGGCCCATCAGTGTGCAGCCCGTGGGAGTGGGAACAATAAAGGTACAGTCTTCACATAGAGAACGATTAGAAGTACTGTGTGTGTGTTGCAGGAAGAGCCCAGAATTTAAATGAACCATTTATGCCTCTGCTGCCCTAGGGCAAGTACAAGGTACATTAATAATGCAGTGTTTATTTGAAATATTTTATTATAACCCACATTTATTACTAAAAAATCTAAACAGAAGGAAAAAAAAAGCCAGCATTGCACAGGGTTCAGCATTCTGGACAAGTTATTTTCAAAATAGGATTCTTGGCAAATTATATCATTTCTTTCAATACCTCACCTGTGACACTATAAATAATACATATTTATTTAAGTAGTGGTATTATACACTGCTATTTGTGTTGTACATAATTTATAGAAAATGATCTTCCAACACGGGTGGGTAAGGTTCTCCATGAAAGTGGAGGGTTGTAACTAAGGTTGGTTCTAAGGTTGCCTAATATTAGCTGGAGTAAATTAGACTCCTTAAGATGTGACTTCATATTTTCCAAAAATTGTAATCATTTTGCCTTCAGTGATAAACATTAGGGCAGTTATTACTGGAGTGCATCATGAGTGAGTTGATGCACTTACTAAATACAGAGAAAGTAACGTGAGAACGACGTCCCGTGTCCTCCTTCTGAGGTGGCCGGGGCGAAGCTGTATTTCCCAGCACCGAGGGGTGGAGAACCTATGACCAGGTGAGAGGTCACTCAGGTCTCTTTGCTGCAGATGGAGGTGTGTAATCTTGGGACTGAGCAGCCCTCCATAACTGCCGGTGTGAGTGCCCTTCACCTGTATGATTTGGGGCAAGTTTTTTCACCTTTCTGCCCTTCCATTTCCTGTCCGAACAATAATCCCCGCCTCACAGAGTCAGAAGAAGAATGCAAAAAGGGAAACAATGCAAAACGTACTGCCTGGCGCTCAGCAAACTTGGTTTTGTTTCTTGCAATGGCCCTTTGCACGGAGGAAGAGTACTTATCGCATGGTAGCTTAGTCCCTGGCTGTCCAGCGGTCTTTCTCAGCCAGCCGGTTATTCTTAGCAAGGAAACTTTACCTCTTTCATCTTTGCATCCCCTGCAATGAGAAAAGGCACCTCGCACCTGGTAGTTCTGGTTCACACATTGATGCGATTCTCTCTGATGTCCTCTTGTCCGCTGGTGTCTTGGACAGAGTCTTTCTTTGGTCTGGCCCAGGGAGGCGGTTCAGATATGTCTCCGGCACATGTGAAGGATTGTGCCCTAAGATGGAATACATATTTGGATTTTGGGTTGTTCTTCTTCATAAAAAGATATCCCTTGAAACTTCTTAGGCTTTATGTAAGTTGCAGAATTCCAAAACACACTTCTTTTAAATAATACCTTGGAATATTTGCCCTCTCTGCAGAGTCAGTCACCATGTTTGCATATGCAGAATATCCAGCAAATATTCTATGCACGTCTCCCATGATAATAATGCTGTGAGAATCTGTCCAGGGGACACTGTAAAATGATAAAACCATCACACAAGATTCCAGGCTCCCTTTCTTGATCATGTCTTTAAACTTAGCTCTGAGCTTTACTTTTTCTTTCTTTTTTACCCCCCGTGAAGTGGAGAAAATAAAAAATCCACTCTGATTTTTAAGTGAGATTGAGTACATGGTAGGTGCTCTAAAAGTGGAAGATTGGCTTTGTTATCTCTATAGAAGGTACTAACACCAGTTTCCAAGACAAAATGAAGGAAATTAACACTTATTGGGCGCCTTCTGCCAGCCTAGCACTGTGCCAAGGATTTTTCAAATATTATCTCATTTAAATGTGCAAGGACTCCTGCAAACGAAGTGATACTAACTCCCTTTATTATCCAAGGAAACTGCTGGGTGAAATTAACCAAGATCCCACGACGAATAAGCAACCAGGCAGGATTCAAATGCAACTTTTTTCCCCCCTGTCAAACTGCATAAAAGGCTACTCAGATAAAGGGGAGACTGTTCTAACATCAGGGGGTGTTATCATAACGATTGTTGCTAGTTTTATTTTATTTCTAGCTCAGTTAACAAAAGTGCTTTCCCATGTATTATGGGCCCTAGCAATAATTTCCCCTTTTATGTGGCAAGGCATTTGTTAGTTCTTCACATGTAATGTAATCTATCTTCAAAATAAATTACACGGTAGGTACGATCCTCATTTTATAGAAGTAGAAACTGATGCCGAAATCACTAAGTACTTTGTCCTTGCCACCGGTTCATAAGTGATGGGCTCTCACTCCAACTCGGGTCTGATGCCCATTCTTTCTGAAGCTGCTTCTGACATTTGTGTTAGCTGTGTTGGCTTATTTTGAGCAACACATAAACAAAGGGGTAGATGATAAAGTCTCTGTACCACAGAAAAGGACATCGTAACTCAAGGAAATATCCTAGAAGCCAGGGCACAGTCTTAGATGACACAGAGTGAGCATTAACACATTCTTAGTAGAAATCTGGCATATACAACAAGCTCGTGAAATCCCCTTCCTTAAGCTATATATCCCTACTCTCTCAGCGTAAAAGACTGCATCTGTTTTCCACCGTGCCATAAACATGTTTCCATTGGGATATGGATCTTTCCATATACTCTAGATCATTTCTCAGTCCAGTGACCCAAATCGCTACCTCGATATATATATATTATAATATTACAAGAGGACTGTCTTTGATTTACAGACCTATATATCTGTTCTGCATCATATGACTGCCAGAGACATACAATTAAAACAATAATGATAGACCACTACACACCTCTTAAAATGGTCAAAGTCTCGAACACTGATAATAACAAATGCTCGTAACTAGTAAGGAGCAACAGGAATTCTCTCATTACGGGTAGAGATGTAAAATTAGAGCAACCTGGGAGGGCAGTCTGGCCGTTGCTTACAAAACTAAACATATTCTCACCATACATGCACAACTACTCTCCTTAGCACTGACCCAAAGGGGCTGAAAATTTATGTCTACACAAAACCTTGCGCACAGATACTTACAGAAGCTTTATTCCTATTTACCAACACTTGGAAGCAATGAAGATGTTCTGTAGGTGAATGGATAAATCAATCGTGGTACATCCACACAAGGGATATTTCAGTGCTAAAAACAAATGGGCTATCAAACTATGAAAAGAGATGGAGGAACCTTAAATACACATGGCTAAGGTTCCAACCTATGACATTCTGGAGAAGGCAAAACTACAGTAAGAAGAGGTAGTGGAGAAGAAAGGAAGACTGCTGAGGATTTTTAGGACAGTGAAACTACCCTGGATGATGCTAACATGGTGGACAGATGGCATTATCCATCTGTCCAAACCCATAGAATGCACGATGTGAAGAGTGAAGCCTAATGTCAGGGATGAATTTGGGTGATAACAATGTGTCAGTGTAGATTTAACGATAGTAACAGATGTGCCACTTTGGTGGGGGACCTTGGTAATGGAGAAGGCAGTGCATGTGTAAGGCAGGGAGAATATGGGAATTCTTTGCACTTTCTGCTCAGGACTTAAACTTTGCTGTGAACTTAGACTTCTCTAGAAAATAGTCTATTATTTTATTTTATTTATATAAACCTGTATAAGAGTAGAGTAAAATGTCACATAAAAGCAAGCAGTTCAATAAATATGGGTTGTTGTTGACGAGAATTATGGAAATTTCATCTATGTAGTAATAGTGTATTGAACATCTGCATTGTACCTAACACAGTATTTAGAGGTGCAGAAAGAGAGTGGTTACAAAGAAATCAGTGCCTGCAAAGAACTAGCAATGACCTCATTTTATAATAAAGACTTCCAGAACATATTATTTCAAGGAAGCCAATTCCTTTGAAATGGAAGCAGTCAGAAGAAGAGTAAAATGAGTCTATTGTTGCTTTTCTCTTTTAAGGATTTTTATTATTTATTTATTTGTCAGATAGAGAGAGAGCACAGGAGCGAGCACAGGCAGACAGAGTGGCAGGCAGAGGCAGAGGGAGAAGCAGGCTCCCCGCTGAGCCAGGAGCCCCATGTGGGACTCGACCCCAGCGTCCTGAGCCGAAGCACCTGAGCCGAAGGCAGCTGCTTAACCAACTGAGCCACCCAGGCGTCCCCTATTGTTGCTTTCTATTATGATTTCTTAACATGTATAGCCATTGTCGATCAAGTTCAATCTGGATTCTAAGTCTCCTGGATTACAGGAATTTCTGTAGGGAAATTTTAACCAAAGAGGTGGTAGACACTTTGGAAAAGACACATGGTGTGTGTGTGTGTGTTAGAATTATAGCAAAGGGATCACACATTACCTATGATTATGCTTACAGCCTTGTAAATCAAAACCTGCACCTGGGGTACGGCAGTGTTTACCCAGCACAAAATAGAGATTTCACAACAACAGTAATCATTTTAGCAATGTATCTAGCTCACGCTTTTAAAACTGGAGTTCATCCAGATGTTAGTAAATGGACAATGCAAAAAAAAAAAAAAAAACAACTGTTCCGTGTTTAATTAAGTTTGGGAAATGCTGAGTTAGACACGATCAGTTTTTGTGCAGGACTTCTCAGAAACCACATTGTGAAATTCCAAGAAGATAGTTCAGCAGGCAGCATTTCACAAAATTACGTGAACATGTAACTTTTTGTTCCGCAAGCCTTCTGTTAAGCATTCCCCAGAACATAATCTTAGAAATGCTGATTTGGAAAAATGGGCAGTTGAGGCCACTGATGATTTTCTTGGACCAGATTTATTCTGAGTAAACAGTACAATATTCAGCATGTCAATATGCATGCTCTATTAGTGCTTTTGGACCATGTTTAGAAGAGCACTCTGTTTCCAAAATCTCATGCTTTTGTTAAAATCTGATTACCAGAAATCATATAGAAATATACAATAGGGACCCTTTATATGTATTTTGTATAGTCATCATGCTTTCCCAAATTTTTATCACATATTATTTTTTACTCCAAAATTGAATTAAGAATCGATTCTGTGTCTTTCACACTGCCCCATAAATCACCTCCAGCACCTGGTTCAATTGTTTTAGACACAAAAGGTGCTCAAATCAAAGCTATTTGATGATAATGACTCACAGTTCTTAAAGACCTCTCACGTGAATTACCCACCGAAAAGCATGCCTGGGTTTGTTTGGCTACACTTGCCTGAATCTAGGTTTGTTTGAATAGGACTTATTTCCCAGAAATATTATCAAATCAACGAGCAGATAGAATGCCCTTTTGGATACATAAGATATAAGACTTATACTTCATATGGAAGACAGAGCTTTTTTTAAAGTCATCATTCATATTTTATAATGTGAACCATTTCCTCGCAGTTTGGAAAATGAGTTATATTGGAAGAATTGTGGCTTCCAGGTGGTAATAAATATGAATGTTTTATATGGTCCCTTCTATTGTTTCGGAACTTAGCAATGTACTTAAATTTTTTCCCCACTAATATGATTTACAAACTGTTCTTATGATTAGCCCTATCTTTCACAATTTGGAAAATACACGTTCATTAGATAGAAGCCAAGACTGAATTAAAGCAAGTGTAGGATTTTGAGTGTGATGATCTATTCTATTATCATTTTCACAGACTGTGAATTAAGTGTTCATGATGCCAGGCACTTTGATGGGCATTGCAAAAAGACCCATGGCTCATGCATGTTCCATGCCTTGCAAAGACCATGAGGATAATATTTCTCTTATGTGTGGCCATGGACTAGCAAGCCTGATTTTCCTGTGCCCCGTGAAAATTGTTATCATCATTTTACAGGTGTAGCAGAGTGGGTAAACAATTTTGTCTGAAAAAAAATTTTTCTTTTTGCATGCGCAATGAAGATAGAGTTGGTGAAGAAATAATGGTTGAACTTCTCCAGCTCAGTGACTTCAGATTCCATATTAACTGCTTCAGCTTGAGTTGGGTTAAATTGGCAGGTTTGATAATAAAAGTCTCTGTGGGAAATAGGGAAATGTCTTATGCAGAAGAATATCTTAGAAGTGAGGACATAAACGACAGCAGTGTTACATCATAAATCACATTTCCTCCTCATCCATTGACCCATTTTCAACATGTTTTCCGATAAACCCATCATTAATGAACTCTCTTAAAGTGTTCTGTGAGGCTTGGAGTGGGGGGGGAGGGCATTTTCTTTTTCTACAGTTTAAGTGCTAGGCACTGTCTTTTCAAGGTGGTTTCGAGCTTCAAAGCGTGCGGTAGATTGGGCTTGCAATTCTGAAGGAATGCGTATTGCAATGAAATGCATGCTGGCTTTCATCACAATGGATATTGGATCTCTATAAAGACAAATTCACAAACAATATATAACATGAGAGATGAACAGTAGGGAAGGGGAAAAATAACTAATGGTTGCAAAACCCGGCCTCTATTTTAGATGCTGTAGATAAATGTAACCTTGGAAATGTGCCTGGATCTTTCTTCATCTTGCTTTTTTCATCTTTAAAATAGGCTTGGATTAGAACAGATCATCTCCTCCCTTACAAAAATCTGAGAGGCATGCTTTAATATTCATTGCATGTGACCAGTCTTATTGACCTTTCCTTTCTTCCTGAAATGCTTTTTTTTTTTTTTTTTTTTTTTTTTTTTTCCGCCTTGGATCCAATAACATAAGCCACTCTCCTGGTTTTATTCCGTACATATGTGGTATTAGCACTCTTCCCTACCGGATAGTCCCTTCATAAGTGAACCAATCTATGTCCATTGTTTTCTTTGCCAGCGAACATCCGTGATTCACAAACTTCGTCTTCATTTCTGACTTCCCACTTTCTGATTCAGATATGCAACTAATCCCTCTCCATCTCTGTATGGGTTTCCCCTACATGTACCTAAAACTTAGCTTGTCTCAAACAAACTCTTAGAGTTAGCTTTCTTCCACTCTAATCCTCTTCCAGAGTTAATGTCCAGAGAATGGCAGCTGCCATCCAGCAGTGCAGAGGAGAGACTTTTCTTTGAAGAGTCTCCTCCCTCCTTTCACACTATCCACGCCGTAACCAGTCTGCTTATCTTAAATGCATCTCCTATCACCATGTCCAGTGCTTCTCCCATAGTGTAAGACATCCCTTTCTGTTAGCTAAATGACAAGCTAGCCTTCTAAGTGTTCTAGTTTCTCCTATTCACATTCTCTCCAAACTCTCAATTTCCATGCTGCACTTGGAGTGCTTCTATAAAAGTTCCAATGGAGTTATGTTTCTCCCTGTTTAAAACTATCGTCACTTTTCCTTGAATAATGAAGACACTTAAATAATCAACGAGACCTTTTGTGATCTGGCCCCTGCCTAATCCTGGTTCCCCATTGCACACTCCTATCTTCCTTCTTCTGAGATGCAGACTCATTAGTCTTTTTTTAGCACCTTAAACAGACTGTACTTTTTCCCATATAGGAATTTGCACATATGATTTCTTCTGCACTTTTCCCTTCTCCCACTCATTTACTCTGCAGAACAGTCTCGGATTCTCTCAGTCTATTTCCCTTCCATATGGCTCCCTGGCACCAGATTTCTCTGGGAGAATTTATCTCAATCATAGAGTCGTGTTATTTTCAGCATTATTGTATGCATGCACCAACACATTTATTGAGCACCTACTATGTGCTGGATACACTGTAAGATGATAGTAAACACTGGTGAATGAAACAGACCAATTCTAGGCCCTTATGATTTCTACCCTTATAGTCTAATGGGGAAGACAGAAAATAGACAAATCTACCAAAACAAATAGAACTCTTGAATTATAATAACTTTTAAAGCAAGAGTTCAGTGAGAGAGAAGGGATTTGTGGGGAGGCCTGTTCTAAGGGATCAGGAAGGACCTTTCTGAGAAAATGGCATTAATGCTGAGATTAAAAAAATATATGTATGAGGGACTGGGATGATGGGGTATGTGTTAAAAGGAAAACACATTTATAGCAGAGCTAACAGTATTGAAAGAGTCTCAAGGCAGGAAAGAATTTTACATACATAAAGACTGTAAAGGAGGCCTTTTTATGCCTGTCTTTTCCTCTAGTCCATGGTTCCGAGGAAAGAGCATGTCTGTTTTGCTCTTACAGCAATTCCAGTGCCAAATCCATTGATTGGCATATAGTTACAGAAAGCAAATAGATTCCCAGATATAACTCATTTTACAAAACGACTTGGCCCTAAAACAAAATGCGTAATTCAGGTTTCAAATAAAAGTGCCATTTCATACTTACTTAATAATTTATTAAGAAAAACATTACTTACCAAAACACGTTTTAAAATTGTTTTACATATACTTGTACTCGAGAATATATCTGCTTCATTGTCTCGATGATGCCTATGTCTGTTTTTATCCAAATCCCATCGCTTATGCCGTTTGGATGACAAACTTCCAAGGAAGGTTTTAAATATAACAAAAAAGGGAAAACACGATTTGGGTTAGTACTTCCTACCAATAAAAGCTGTAAATCATGGTAATACAATGATAACACAATAATCTCTTTGGTATCACAGTGCTTCTCAGTAGTAGATTATAAACCTTCCTTCTAACACAATCAGTATAAAATAAATTTATGTTTACTCTTGCATAGAGATCCTTAAAACAGGCAAATTTCTAACATCGAATGAGTACAAGTGAGTAACACGTATGTTTGATAGCCTCCGAAATATTTATATGGTTTCATTTACTGTTCTAGATGGAGATTCAATTAAAATGATAGTTTTTCAAGCTATTTTTATCTAGGCTAAATCATTCTGAGAACAACTCATCTTCCTCCTCTAGAAATATATGTATGTATGTAAGGTACTGATTTACTTCAGTTTGAAGCTGGTATAACTTCTTAAAGTATCACAAATTAAAACATTTGATCAAGTATATTATTGGGACTGAATTATACTACACTGCATATATGTTATAGTAATATAAATAATACATAAGTCTAAGTCTCTGTGTTGAAAATAAAATGGGAATTTGTCTAGATAATTTAAACATTCACTTCTGCATTATTTATGTAGTTAGTTCAAAGGAGGGTTCAGGCAGGATAAGACTTGATACACAAATCATTGTCTGAATCTCCCAGCTGGTTTGACTTGGAAGACAGAGTTCTACCTGGCAAATTGCTCAGGTATATCATGATCATGTCTAATCAGTTTCCTTTCCAAAATTGTATCTCATTGTTGTAAATACCTATGTCTATAAAAAGTGCCAGGTGTAGTACACCCACCTATGGCTTACTGCCACGCTATGTCATAGATGTAGACATTCTACTTATACCTGTGAAATTAAAGCCGTTTCCTCCTAAAATCTTATTTCTGGGCTAATATCCTCCAGAAATATATCTCAACTCTATGATCTGTAAATTAACTGCTTTACCACATACACACACGCACACACTTTCTCTTTTTTTCTCTCTCTCTCCAAAGAATATGAACTGTAAATAATAAATAATTCTAATATAATAATCCCTATGGTACTTTCTGCTGTTCTTATAAAATTTGTTCCAAAGAATATCCAATATTTATCTCTTCTTTCTTAAAAAAAGTGATATTGTTAATCACTTTTAATTGATTACAAAACATTTGACAATCAGTCAAAAACATTTTTTTAACTGAAATTTAACTGGTTCTGTAAATACACTAAAACAGACCAATCAAACTTCAGGTCACTAGAGGAAAAGCTTCACTAGGGATGCCTTCACCAAAGCAACATGGTAGACCTATGTTGGTCATAGCCCTTAACTACCAGAAGTCAGCAACATTTGTTGGCTTCCTCGTGGCACTTTTTTCCTAAAATAAAATATCTTATTCGCCCAAAGTATCCAAAGGCGAGTAGTGGCTTTTTTTTTAAAGACTATTAAAGATAATTCATAAACTGTTAATGGCTACAATTCATGCTGAGGAATTTGACCAAAAGCCATTGATTGACAACTCATCAGGATGTTTTAATGAGAGCATTTTCTTACAGAGAGCAATTACAAAACTTTCAAAATGACAAGAATAAAAAATGTAGAGAAAATATATCTGCCCAAACAACCCTATACAATCTGTGTCTCCCGTTTGTGTGTCTGTAATCTGTCAGGTTGTTTCTCTGTCTTGCCTCTATCTTTGCAATCTTTACTATGATGTGTTCTACTTTGTAGTTCAAATAACCAGCCAGGGAGTCATCAAAATAGAATAACTCTAGACTGCAAAGATATCATAAGTTATCTTAGTGGTTTGTTTGTTTTTTTTTTTTTCTCACTACGAAGTATTGTCATGAAGAACCAAGGTGTTCTGTGAACTGTAAAGTGTTAGATGGACAGGAGATAGTGCCATTTAGGTCAATCTAAATTGTTCAGGTGTATGGAGGCATCCTTAATCCCAACATTCTGAAATTTTCATTGACTTTCTTTTCTGAAAAGGAGCCTTCACCTTAATTATTCAAGTGATTATGTCATTTGTCCACAAAGAGAAATACTAAATCGTGTGCAGAGGGTCTATGGAAATTGGGACATCCTAAAAGCTAAAATGTGAGCTGGAAGACATACTGGATATATCTATCAATCCCTTTTATTTGTTTTTCATGGCAAATTATATATGTGTAAGTATACATTCCTTTAGCTTATGGGAGAAGGAACGTAGACTGTGTCCAAGATAAGCACATTCTGGTTAAATACAAAAAGTTCGTGTGTAAAATTTCCAACCCAGATGGAAGAGAGAGAAGGGATGATGCGTTTGAAAAATATTTTGCAAGTCAAATCCCATAGTTGGCCAGGACTGAGAAGTGGTCTAATTGAAGAGGAGTGAAGAGAGCATTGCATTTTGGCTTTCAGAGAACAATAGAAATAACACTTCTATTTCTAACATTTAACTGGACCTTGATATTTCCTTCTCTCTGAAAGAAACCACTTGAGTGGTCATATGCAGGTGTAAAGAACACCAGAGACTTTTTCACCCTTGTGCAAAAGGCATTTATCACTAAAATTGCTCAATTCCAGAAAGCCTTAGGGTTCCAGTTGGCCGTTACTGTATGAGTACTGTTTTTACTATCCACAACTAGATGGTATTTTTTCCTTTATTGCCCAGATGCAATATCCTTCCTTTATAAGTACCTTTACAGTACAGTCAGCCAATGCTTACTCTGCCCAGAATTTCCCTTCACCCTACCTAGAATATTACTCCCACTTTAGGGTGATAATGATTAAGGGAATTACTAACTCATGACTATATATCAAGCAAATACTTCCCACTTCTGTGAGAAAGAAATGAATGTGCAAAAGTTAGTTTTGGGCAGATATACTTACCACCAGCTCCCATTACAGATGAAATACAACATAAAGCAGATTATGTTTCTAAATATTTTAAAATATTTTAAACAACTTATCTAAAATACGACCGAAGGCTGCATTTTTATTAATCAGCATTTCCAAAATTATCTGCACATGTGAGGTGTGGCTTGAAGAAATACTCCAATGTGTTGTATTCTAACTCAGTTAATCTCATTCCAAGTGAAAGTTCGAAGACATCTGTGCAACATGTCATTCATAAAGGATCAACCATCCATTTTAACTGAGTTCAAGGAAAATACATTGTAACAATATTGCCCCAGTCTTGAAACCTACTAGACTTGGATTTTCAAGACTTACATATGACTGGTATGGAAGGCCCTAACATGGAGCAAAACATAATTCAAATCCACTGCAACAATGAACAGAAGGAGAATTCAGTAAGTCCTCCAACAAGAAGTCCTTGTGAGTGTCCTGTCACAGCCACAGAAGCTGTTTATATGACTGAACCAGCAACCTCATTAAACCAGCTAGAGCCTTTACTTTCAATTTCCCTTTTTATGGAGGTCTTCTGTTCAGTGACAGCCAGTTTTATTCCAAGACATTTTCCCTTTGTTTTCCCCTTCAAGTTCGCATCTGTAGGCAGCTTACCGGTCAGTTCAGTGAAAAATATGAAAAAGCAGTTGTTTCATCAAATTGACTGGTTGATTGTTAAAACAGTTGATCCCATGACCTCTCTCCATGTAGACACTGGCATTTTGTGTGAACCTTGGACATGACCTCTGTTATTTAAAATAAAAGCAACTGCACTTGCTTTTGGGTCAGATTCAAAATAGCATTGCCAAGATGGCGAAAGAAAAAATATATATACAGATATATATGCACTCATACATAAAGATCGACTCGTACCCCATCTAATACGACCAGGGTTTTTAAATGACCTTGCTGGACTGGAAGAATAGTCAGAACTAAATAGTATGAAATTAAATAAGGAAAAAAAATGCCTATATAGGGCAATTCACTTGAAGTGTATGGCAGAGGAAGAATGAGTACAAATTCCAACTGAACATGATTAAATGTTGGAGCTAAGGGGGATAAAGAACAAGACTCCCTGAACTTCATCTTGGGGTAGCGTGTATCCAGCAGCATGCCCCTCCTGAGGACTCCCAGGAGCAAGGGCGGTGGAGAATCCTGACCTATCAAGGGTGCCATACAGAGATTCTTAAAATAGAATGTGTGAGGAAGGTTAGATAATCAAGGTTGCTTATTAGAGAACAGAACAGGCCTCTGAAATTTTCAAGGCTTTCTATTTTATCATGTCTTCACCATCATTATTTTACTTGAACATCATGCCTACTCTTTAGGTAAATAGGACAGCTTTGATCATTTATTCCCTTTTTATAAATGGATCAAGTGTAGTTAGAGAGGTGATTTTCCCAAGGCCCCATGGGGGTGCGGTGGGGCACAAAGATGAGATAAGATTCTTACCTTCTTTTATGTCCAGGCTTTGTCTCTATCATATGTGTGGTCCATAACAAACATTCACCCTGAGCTTCAGCTTCTCAGCTCAAATTTTTAAAAACTTATTAAGCAAGTATCTACTAGGTAACATTAGATAAGACAGATGCAGTGATAAGAAGATATACAACCCAGGGAAAGAAAGCTCAAGGTCTAGAGTAGATATAGATATGAAAAGAGTATAATATGGCATTAGGAATGTAACAATAAAAATAAAAGGGTTGGAAATAGCAAAAAAAAAAAAAAAGAAGTGATTGATTAGATCTCTTGAAAGAAGAAAGTTCTGGAAGTTTTCCTAGAAGGAGTAATTTCCCTGCTTCAGTCTGGAATGACAAGGAGAAATGTTTCTGGTGCAGAGACAAGGCTGGTGAGAGAAGGATAAGCATTTGAGGTAAAGAAACGGCAGCCCAGAGACAGGAACTGCGCAATGTGGCATGTTTGGAGCAATGCAGGGAACACGATGCTGATATTTAAAGATGGGTGTAGGGAGTGACAAAAATGAGGTTATAGGAGTAATAATCACAGTAATCACAAAAACCCCTAATTTGTACTGAGCACCCGTTATATACCATGTATAGGACTGTGATTAATGAATCTTCACAGAAAATCTATGAAATAACTCATCCTCATTTTACAGATGAGAAAAATGAACATCAGTTGTGACTCAACCCCGGTCTCAGTCATTGGCAGAGCAAAGAGGCCAGTCAGGCATTCTGACTCCAAAACTTACACTTCTACCCACTGTCCTCCGCACACTCCTCGCTTGTAATAGTCCGCAAATCTCTTGCCCAACTAAAGGCCTCTCGGACTTTAGTGTGCATCAGGATTACCTGGAAGACTTATGAATAAAACACAGATTGCTGGGTCCACTCCCAAATTGTTTTTTTCCTTAGTATGTCAGGGGTTGGGGCCAAGAACTTGAGTTTCTCCAAGTTCCCAGGTGAGGCTGATACTGCTTGACAGTCAGACCACCCTTGGAGACCCTCCACCTTAGAAACCAGGGAGCAGGTAAAGAGATGGGATCAAAATGTCAGCTGTGGTCAGATGGTATATCCCGTTAGGCATCCAAGCCAATGGTCTGGCAGAGCTGAAGCAAGAATGATCCCAAGCCGTGGTAGTGGGCGTGGGAGGAGAGTCTCTCTGATGCCAGACCCCACTCAGGTGGTGACCCGCGATATAATATGGGGCTTTAAGTGCCTGCCTTATGAGTCAGGGAGGGGGTCCACCACCTTAGTAGTCCCTGAGTGCAGCTTGCCCGAGCCTTCCTTTCCGTAAGTGGAATTTAAGATCAATGCCTTCTTCATTAGTTTTGTGTGTATGTGTGCGTGTGTGAAATCAAACAGGTTAGATCTATAAAGAAATTAGCATCATGCCTAGTGTGTAGGAGCATTTAGCAAATATTATTATAGGAGGGAAAAGGAGTCTGGGATAAGTCTAGACAGTTTCCGGCTTTAAAAATCCAGGTAGTTGCTTGGAGATCCCGGTATACTCCCTGCAGGTTTATGCTTCTGGATCTTTGTTTATATCACTCCCACCTTCCCTGCTTCCCGGGATGCCCCTCCCCGCCCCCACCTCACCTCCTCTGCACCCCCCGCCTTCTTTTCACTATTCAAGGGTGCCTGCAGCAGAGAAATGGGGATGACAGAGTTGAAACCAGATTAGGAGCCCGAGTTCGGTCCTCTTACCAAACACTGTGCAGATAGAGAAGTTGAGTTTCAAAGTCCATTATTTTTAGAGAAATACAGAAGCCTCTTCCTTCTTGCTGTCTCCCTAGTCTCCCATCCCTTTTCCCCTTCTCAACAGATAAAGAATATAAATCCTGTGACTTTTTTCTTTTTTTTTTAATATTTTATTTATTTATTTTACAGAGAGAGAGAGAGACCACAAGTAGGCAGAGCAACAGAGAGAGAAAGAGAGGCAGGCTCCCTGCTGAGCAGAGAGCCCCATGTGGGGCTCGATCCCATGACCCAATCCTGTGATTTGTAATCCAATGTTTTCACATTTTACTCATTCGCATGGTCTCTCGAGAATCTGTGTGAAAATTTATGGAATGTGTTTTTAAAGGAAATTAACGTGACGATGTCAGTGACATCTTAGGCAATTCCTAAATGCATTAAAATACACACTGTGTATCCAGTGCTGTGCATCATGGGTACTCCAACGCTCCTGGGAGAGTCAGTGTTCTATAGGAACAGAGGGTTTTCAGGGATGTTTTAAGATGAAGAAAAAGGAAAAGTAATGTATGTAATACTCATTCCTCTTTAGGAAATTAAGGATATGAACTAATGCTTACTTTAAAAAAAAATAGTTATCTAAAAAAGATGCCAGGAGACACTTAAAAGTATGAAACAGGATTCAAATCATTTCGAGTTTTCAACGTTTGGTTGAATTCATTAAGATTTCTATTTGTTGAGGGTACCTGGGTGGCTCAGTGGGTTAAGCCGCTGCCTTCGGCTCAGGTCATGATCTCAGGGTCCTGGGATCGAGTCCCGCATCGGGCTCTCTGCTCAGCAGGGAGCCTGCTTCCCTCTCTCTCTCTCTGTCTGCCTCTCTGCCTACTTGTGATCTCTCTCTGTCAAATAAATTAAAAAAAAATCTTAAAAAAAAAAGACTTCTATTTGTTGAGATAGAATTATTTTGATCATCTAGGTCTAACATTACATAATTATATCCCATTAACAGTATATTTCTGGAGGCAAAAGTTTAAGTAAAACTTCAGATTGGAGATATTCAGTTCTAAAAATCATGTCCACAAGAGCACAAGACATTATCTCAATTTATTCAATGAGATACCTTTGCATGTTAATTGGCGCTGTTGTAAAGTACAAAATGGTGATATTATTTCATTAACCTCATTGCATTTGTAATGTTTGATTAAATCCACATCCAATTACTCTAGGCAAGTAAATGATTTTTAAAAAATTTTCTCAGACGTATTTAGAAGTGTTACCTCAACAAGGCAGTTACACGTTTTCACAATCACTCCCAGAACACCATGTGAGAAGATCTCCAAAAGTACAAGATTAATCC
The DNA here is from genome assembly GCA_003697995.1 of Taxidea taxus jeffersonii. NCBI lineage: Eukaryota > Metazoa > Chordata > Mammalia > Carnivora > Mustelidae > Taxidea > Taxidea taxus. The sequence continues at coordinate 112,899 of ML104533.1, read as the reverse complement.
ATACTGAGTGATATGTAAAAAGCAAACCAGAATAATGTCAAAGGATGAATGCCCACCCCGCCTCCCCACCCCCACCCCACAAAGGAGTTTCTGACTTTGCAGATGTGATCGAGTGCCCTCTATTGCTGGGAAGGCAGCAGGTAATTAATGATAAGTTGAGTTGTTTCATAGGTTTTTCAGAGATCACAGATGTCAGAACCACCCTGTGAAATCCCTGCACGTGTTCTCATTCACTAGTGGGTGTTACTAGGAAGCAGGTTTACTTGTAACTTTAAAAATATTGCCCTCAGGCTATATGTATTATTTGTCCCTATCATTCTGACATTTGAGTGGTAGAAGGTGTTTTTATATGGGAAACAAAATGTGAGCTGACAAATGAAAATCAGCCACGTTGAATCAGTCCGCATATGTTACTGAGTCACCACGCTCTTTGCTGAGCTCCGGCAAACTAGTTTTACTCATCTTTGTAGGCGAAGCACAATAAACAATGACTCTAACACCCGTGGCTTGGAAGTCAGCAGCTGCATGTTGTAGGATGATTAGAATACCAGCGTCCAATACCCACCACCCTGACGGCATAAATAACAGAGAACGAGATTTTCCCGTTAAATGTTTCAGGCTCGTTCTCAAGTTCTCAGTAGGACATTTTCCTTGAGATAATTCCTGGTTGCAGAAGGATACTATGGGAATCGGGTTTAGTTTGTTTTTGAAGCAGTGCCCCTTAAGTTTTGGGCTCAGAAATATTGTTCTTCTTTTCCCTCAGTGAAAAAAACTAAAATTGCTTTTCCTAGGATAGAACTTGAGATTTCAGGTGGTCCAGTTTTAACATAATTTAGAGGACAAAAGTTCCCCATAGCCTTCTTTACTTGTTCAATAAACATTGATTGAGCACAGTTATGTGGAAAGCTTTGTACTAGATGTTATGGAAATTCACAGATAAGTAAGACATGGCTCCTGGTCTTCAAAGATTTATAACTTAGAAGGGATGCAGTGTCATAGGGACTTGTAGAGAAAGAAAGACATGATTTCATAAAAATCAATGCATCTACATTTTTTTTAACTTTGTTAGTTGTTTTATTTTTTATTTTTTTTATTTAAGCTTTTTTATTTAAACATATAATATATCCCCACCACCCTCTCCCTGCATCTACATTTTTTAAGTAGTTGTGTTCATTTAGTTCATTTGGTATCTTTTATAGAAATCATTTAGTAAGACCCCTTTTAAAATAACCACTGTAACTTTTTTAAATTAAAAAAAAATGTAGATGGTTGTTTCTATATTCTGATCAAGTATAGCCCAGAAGTTACTGTTCTGAAAATGCTTCCCCATGTAAGCAAACTGTATTTCTTTATTCTTCCTCTTTTGAACTTTTTTTCTTTTTACATTGTTCCATTCACTAAATGAGTAATTGTTTTCTATAAAAAAAAGTCATCTCTGCTTCATTAAATGCTTATAAGCTGCTACTGTGGGTCTTCTTATTAAAAAAAAAGAGAGAGAGAGAGAAGCATAGCGTTTACATGTAGAATGAATTTTAGAAATATGCCCTCTATTGCCAAATTAGTGATTTTACAGACCTTCAAAATAAAATTTTATTAAACCATTTAATAGTCATATAATGGAAGAAGAGTACCAATTTAAATAAGGCTGACCATTACATGTGTTAGTAGGAAGACATTAGGCTAGCTGTTACTGAAAATGACTATTATTTAGTGGTTATTTTGTTCCTTTTTGCATTGTAATGAAACTATTTAATCCCACACTCTAATGACTAATCTGTGGGGTATATAGTGATTTCCATTTCATCAAAATTAGCTTCACCATGGAGATCACACAAACTTTTCTAGACCCTTAAAGTAGTTGTTCTCCTTTGTTCTTCCCTTCACAGCTGCATATTCTTACGAAAAGCTAGCCTTTCTGTTGTTTTCCAAAATATATTCAACAGAAAATTGCAGAGTTCTCCTGAAGGCTTGTTTTTTTAGGTATCTATCCATCCTGCAAGAAAGTCCCCCATTTCCAGACATTGGTCATGAGTTTTGGTGGCTTGTTTATGGGAGTCGTTGTAGAGTCTGCCATTCTGGGTGAAGGTCAGGGTACACATCTTGCTCAGGGCAGTGTTCAGACACCCAACCCTGAATTATTTCATGCCAGAAAGTCCCATGAAGCCATCACCTCCATGGGATGGAGTTGGGACTTTCTTCTACTCTAATTCCTGAGTTAGTGCTAATGTCTGATCGGAGAAGGCTGTTCCAGGCTATCGTCTAACATTCTGCTGCTCTGAGACCCACCAAGTATAGGCCCTCAGTATTTCATTTAAGTTAGCACTTTGTAGTATTTTGAAAAATAAGGTCTTTTAATCTGTGACAGAAACATTGAACGTCTCCTCAAAAGAATCAATCATACTTACAAATATATACTGAATGTTTATTCTGTACGCTTGTAAATTCAGTTGCTGTGAGTGACTAGCACGGACTAACTCAGACATGGAAAATCCAACAATATCATTTTCTTCACTAGCTGAGAATGAACTCCACAGAAATCTCTGACATATGAGTTTGCTAGGATATGGGGCCCATTGCAATCATCGATGTAATCACCTTCATACAATACTTGCAAAATTGTGGTAGTTGTACAACCAGAGTTAAAGGTACTCATTAACCCACCGTGGAACATGATTGTAAATGTGTTCACTGGGGAAGTTTCTTCACCTAAATCTAATCCTTCCTTAAAATTTCCATCTCATTCTCCTTATTTCACAAAAGCAATATGATTTTTTTTACATAGATAATAGCTAGGGGAAAAATGAAAAATCAGTACTTCGGGTGTAAGTCACGTCTTCACACTCAACAAAGTTAAGTTTTTCTCTGGATAGAAACCAATTCATGTGTCTGTTGTTAAAAAATTGTTTTTGATCTTGTTCAGAGTCGGGCCCTCAGGGTTTTGCACGTAGGTGTCATTGTGTCTCACATCCCCTACTGTGAAAATCAACTTGCATTTGAATGTGCAGCTTGACCCATAAATGTCACTGTGGTCCACTGAGCATCTGACTTCAACATTTCCTGTTGCAAAATGGACAATGGGAAACAATTTTTTTTCTTAAAAAAAAAAAGTGCTATGACAGAGTATGTGTCTATGTCCATGAGTAAGTGTAGCACAGATGGAAAAAGCTACAAAACTCAGGGTTTAAGTGCCTGTCTTCAGCCATTGAGCAAGATGATACAAGACAACAAAGTTTCTGAAAAATACCAGATTATCGTTTCTGTTTCCAATTCACTTCTCCCTTTCACAAGGTTGCATTCACCCTGGTTACCCTTAGCCTCTAGCTTAACACTTGGCCTCAAAGTGAGGATATATCAAATTCTTTCTTCCCCATTCACTTCGCTGCCTTCTCTTCCCTCTCCTTGGCACACACAAGCTTTATTTACCTTTGAATCTGCATGTATAGCCCAATGCAGGGAGCCAGAGGAGCGAAGGAATGAATGAGTGTGCACATGAACAATGCGGGACATACATTATTTTCTGCATGGGTAACTAGTACCATTTTTAAAATTCCACTTCCCGATATATATTTTTTTATTAAAGAGTTTCAGGATTATATGCCACTACTTTGTTTTTTTTTAAGATTTTATTTATTTGGCTGACAGGGATCACAAGTAGGCAGAGAGGCGGGGGTGGGGGGGCGGGGAAGCAGGCTCCCTGCTGAGCAGAGAGCCCAACGCAGGGCTCAATCCCAGGACCCTGGGATCATGACCTGAGCCGAAGACAGAGGCTTTAACCGACTAAGCCACCCAGGCGCCCCTATATGCCACTATTTTAGATAGAGCAAAAGTCATCTGAATATTAGAGCACATAGCTGTTTTTTTTTTTAATCTGTTTGCTGGAAGTGCTTGCTTTTATCTAACTAAACTTGATATTTGATTGATTGATTGATTGACTGATTGATTGAAATCTGGCAAACTTATGTGACCCAACTAGAATTTTTATTCTACTTTGAGAAGCCATATATAGAAAGATGATTTCCCTTTTTGGTCTTCAGATCTAAAGATACAAGAAAGGAAAGAGAATTAGCATTTATTGAGCGCAGATTCCATACCTAGGTACTTTTCCTATGTCCAGGATTCTCTTGACGGTATTTATGATTCTAGGAAATTAAGGTGAGGAGAAGCAGGGGGAGTACTGATCAAAGTCAGATTATTCAGTGGTGGATAATCCAGCTCTTGGTAGAACAGAGGCATGGTCGTCCTCTACTGTATCTAAAAATGGACTGCTCGAGGGCGTTCCTCCTTCGCCTTTCACTGGAGAAAGGGCAAATTCAGAGTAGGCGCATAAAAGTCATGCAATAATCCATAAGCAGCTTTCATGGTTGAAGGTTTGTTGGACTAAAAGAAAAAAAAAAGAAGCTGTCTAAAATGGGTTTTTCTTGGTGGTATACATTCACATGACACTAAGGTAAGTTGACTGCTTGCATTAGGGACATCCATGTGAAAAGTCGAGGTAAAATTTTTAGTAAAAGAAGGGAGAACAAATATATGTGGAAAGTGGGTAGTGGGGAGGCAGTGTTAATTGCCTTCGGAAAGATCGCCGTGTACATATTGGACATGTCAGTCTAAAATAAAATGTGATTCCCAGGCATCCAATATGGCAACCGAGTCTAGTTGATGGGGCTCATTAAAGCAGTTTAAAACATCTGCTTCCCTGTTTAAAAAACTAAAATTCAGATACTTTAGTGTTACTCACTGACAGAGAGGGCAGGCCTGTTAGCATTGAAGAACTAGCAGCAAAGCACACACACGTGAGTGCATGCACACATGTGCACACACGCACACACACACACACACACACACACAGACTATTTAACACCCTCTCACACAAGAAAAACAGACATCAGGATGTTCTGTGGTCTTAAATCACTCAAACCGGGGCCATCAACTTTGTGAAAAAGCTCCGTGATTGTGTGGTATCACTGCCAATAACCATTGTCACCACGTTTTGTCAAAGCAAAGCCCATTTATTTCTGGAAGAAAAGCCTGGAATACATAACTGAAGTAGACAAGGATTTTTTTAATGGAAATATAAGCCTTTAAATAAATAATTGTCTTTTCTGAGCACATTAAAAAAAACATATGTATAAAAAATCATACTGAAAAAATTTATACTCCACAAAATTGTGACACTCACTCATCTAAAAAGCTTTGCTCATTCAAACCAGAGAGATTAATCACAGAAAGGAGATAAAAAATTCCCTGAAAGAGAAGGGAAATAATTTAGCAGTAAATCATAGAGCAGGGCTAACATGAATCACAGAAAAAGGTACCAGCTCTTATGATTTAGGTGACATATAAAAAATAGCCCTTCGTGGATTGACAGTTATAGGTATAAATGATAAAATTATTCAGCAGTGGTATGTTCTCTTCTTGCCATTTGTCATTTTGCATCTGATTACTCCTAAGAATTTAATTAAAGGGGCAAGAGGACCATATAGACCTTTTGCGGCTCTAACAATCAGATACCTCTTTAAGCCTTTAAAAAAAAAATGTATGACTACCCTGTCCTTTTGCTTTGTCTTTACTAAATGCTCCGTGAATCTTCATGCGTGTTATCTTTTTTTTTTTTCTTTTGTATATCATGTCAGGCTGGCAAGAAAAAATTTACTGGGGAAACACTGAAAATGAGTGGCGAAAACATCCACTGTTGTTAGCAGAGAAATTATTTTAATTTAAATATATACTAAGACAATGCATAAGAACAGCTGCTTATCTGATGGCTCCAGATTTTATTTTTGAACTAAAAATCATAATTATGCTTTTCCTCTCTGTCTTCTCAACTCGAAGTAATGAATATGAGCTCCGTGTGTGTGTGTGTGTGTGTGTGTGTGCCTATTCATATGCACGGATATGTACATGTGCCACACACACACACACTCATAAGACCATGCATTTCACAACAGCATCATACACATTTTTCTCCAACAGAGCCATAAATCAAAAGCTAGTGTTTCATATAGAAGGTGAATGATATCCTTGAAAGGGTATGTGTCAAAATGCAGTTTTCACAAAGAAGGCCCCTTTCCGGGCGGGCGTGGGTGTTTTCTCTTCTACTCTTGTAGTGGTGCATCAAGTGGGTTGATACAAATAAATCCTGCAAGAAAATATCCACCAGCCAAATTCTTAGAAGGAAAATCAGTTTCCAGAGCTATCGTGCCCATAATACAACGTCACCAGCCAGTGCATCCATAAGCCTCCGTATGCATCCGTAAGCCTACACCTGCGTGTGCCTTGTATCCGCCGTTAGGACCGTGGATGCTGCAAACCCAATTCAGTCATGTCAGAGTTTTGTTTCAAACAACTTCAGTGTCTTAACCGACTAAATTAAGGCTTTTTGTGTTTCCCCCATCTCCCAGAGCAGAAATTAAATCAGTTTTAATTTATTTTATTTGCTAACACTGTGGATATAATTATTGCTGTTGAGTCTTTTTAATTGTTTTCAACTAGGTGCTTGTCTTTAAGTTGCAATAGACTTCTAACTCTGCATTGTTGTGTTCCCTTGTGAATTCTGACAAAGCATCATAAATCCAGGTATTTAGGTTTATTGAATTTTGAAATGAGGTGATTAGTTGGTGCACGGATGAATGAATTGACGCAAAGCAAAATGAATTTTATGATTTACTATGGTTTACAAGTTCCCTAGGAACCATTATGTGCAAATTGTAAAATGTATTAAGAGGTAAGATATCACATTTATAATCAACTTGGCAAATTTTTGCTCAAGTAAAGATATTCAGGCATTCTGCAGAAGAGTCACTGTTGAGTAAGTGTGTGGCATACACAATTAATTTCTGCTATGTTGTCTTATGCTCTGTCATTTAGAAGTCTGTGGTAAGATGGCAGAGGCTTTGCTGTCATTGTGGAACACCACACTGTGTCTTGTTTTAAGGTTTTAGGTTGTAGTCTAATGCTCAAGGTGAGTTACCAGATCAAAATTCTCCTAAGGTGCATGTAACTGAACATTTCACCTAAAAACAAAAGGTTTGTCACAGGCCCCATTCACCGAAGAAGGCCATCAGTATATGGATTTTGCTCTGATGGACTGTAATCCATGTGTTAATTTCATATTATAACCATTGCAAAAACGGGCGCCCTTGTGTCCATTACCGCAATTAATTGACATGGAAGATATTAACAGCAAACTGTTACAGTAATACTAAAGGTATTAGGCAGGTTGGGATCCACAGCTGGAATGAGCTGATAAGCATACACAGCTGGATATGAGGGGCATGAAGGGGTCTTTGCTGCCGGTGAAATACTACTATCGGTAACTCACCTCTTTTCTTTTTTTTCTTTTCACTTACTAATATTATTAAGCCCCCTAGGTAAGATTTAGCCTCCTGTCAGCTGGCTGAGATCAGTGTTCCAAGAGAGCTGCTTTTGCAACAGAAGTTGGGGAGGGTTGGACGTAGCAACTACTTCAGGAATTCAGTGCTAGAAGAGGCACTGCGAAGGAGAGCTTTGGGTAATTTGGGAATCCTTCTCGGGGCCAAGCCAGAGGTTAGCAGAGGGAGTAGTCGATGAGTGTGCATTTCCTGGTCCCCACCCCAGACCTGCTGTGCTGCTAGAAGGTCAGAAGCACCAGACCCTTCCAATCCAAGCAAACTACACGTTCTTACATTAGGTGCCATGTAGCATCCTGCCTTTATAACTATGCCAACCGAATGTGATGTGTCAAGTACATGGCAGCTAACAGTGACCTTGTCCTTTGAAATAGCCTTTGGCAAATGTATACGGTTGTGTCTGTTGGGTTAAAAACCAAAATACTCGTTTTTCTGTGACTTATCTTAGAGACTTCACAAGCCTTCAAAGGTGACCTGTCAGGTTTATTTGTTTCCAATCAGAGCCATCATCCGTAATGTTTATTTCTTTGGCGTGTTAATTACCACTGACAGTCCATTCCTTAGACACCCAGCGGAGAGGGCCCTGAGTGCCTGATACAGTCCCAGCATGCATGACTGAACCGTGTAGCCGACCAGGAAGAGTACAGTTAAGTGGTCTCCTGACTTTGACTTTGGAAAAAAAGCAGAGAGCTGAATTGCTTTTGTTCTCAGGGAAAGAAAAGGAATCTTCAGGAGTCCTCATTTTTTCAGCTCCAGGAGCTGAGAGTTTGGGAGCTCGAGTATAGCACCGTAGTGGGAGTCTGGGCAGAATTACTCCGCACTCCCTCTGAGAGCTCGCTGTGGTGCCTAGTTCAGCATCAGCGAGGCTCCCCTGGAAATCCTATCTTTAGGCAGATGGACTTAGATTTGCTTCCCCCCCGCATGGAATAAAATAAGAGTTTTTCACATGTAACAGGCACCAGTGGAAATCCTATTGACTGATTAGGTCTTCTTGAGCAAACCTATACTGGACAGTGCTGTTTTATTAATTTTTATCTTATTTTTGGAATGTGATGACATTCTAGAGTGATTCAAGTATGTAATTAAGAGCACAGTGTCTATAGTCAGAATGCCTGGGCATCTTGCATCAATTACTTAATCCTTCTAAGCTTTCATGTCTTTATCTAAAAAGGAGATAATAATATACCTATCTGAAAAGATTATTTAGAGTATTACATGTGATTATTCTATTGTGCCAAACCCCTAGAACAGCACCTAAAACGTGGGAAGATCTCAGTAGAGATCAGCTGCTTTTATTAGGGGAAGAGAAAGAAAAATAAGTTGCTGGTCTACGCACATAAGTGCGCGTTCTCTCTCGCACGCCCACACACGCACATAGCCTGCATCAGAATAAACAGAGATCTTGTTTCAGGTAGGCTACAGACTGAAGCTGTCCCTATAAAATAGCAAATACATTTATCAATTAACGTTTTAAAAACTTTACTCAAGTTTAGTGCATAACTATAGCAACACATTCATTTACTGGGTACCCACTCGTGTGCCAGATCTAAGGAGACAGAGGCCAAATAAGATGGAATCCTTACTTTCAAGGAACTCGCAGGCTAGTTGGAGACATCCACAGGCAAATCAATTGTCAAGATACAGCGTTGAAGTAAAGGTACGTTTAGGGTGTAGTAGAGACGCTTATGTGACCCAGCCAAAGAGGAGAGACCTTGGCAATGGAATAGACCCGGCTTTGCTTTGCCAACAGGCGATTTGTTCAACCCAGCCTTCTTTCTTACTCAGTTCTTATATCTATTTAGAGAAAACAAAATGTTTATCACTGGCTGTTTTGTGATTTAAGAGTTTGCCATGCTAGAAGAAAGAAGATTATCCTCACCTTTAGTATTATTCCAAGTGCCTTTCACCTTGACCTCAGAACCAAACTGCTGCAAAGTCAGTACTATGCTCTCTATATTCTTGAAGCCAGCCCATCATTAAGAGGTTGGTGCATTAACCTGACATTGATTCTATTGTAAGCACTTTGCTCACTTCATAAAACATGGAAAATATAAAATATGATAAAATGAACATTTCTTATCATTCTATTCATTATAATTAACTAGTTATTTTCAACATCCTAAGAAACGACATTTGCCAAATAAGCAGTTTTTCTAATAAATTATTTGTCTAGTTGATAGCGTAATCATTGAATCATCTGATTCCAAAAATGACTGGGAAAAACAGACAGCTAAAGAAGGGCTCTCTTTTCCTCAGACTCTAACATCATCTTATAACCCAGAAGTTATCTGAAGATGATTTCACAATTAGATTCGACTCTTGGGCAATAGACCCAAGGGAGGAGAGCAGTGATGTGAACAATTCAAAACCTGAGTAATCCCCAAATCAATTAAATGTAGCATTCAAATGTGGTTTTATTAGTCACTGTATATTTAAACAAAGTATTTGTAATATTTTGGGATTTCACAGAAGAGCAAGCAAAATAATGAAATCCTGAGATTTTAGTTGATTACTCAACTTTGCTTTCTTTCCTCCCACTGACATATCCCCTCCCACTCCCTACTTTATGTTTAGAGTGGATGGCTTCGCTTCCTGCGCTGATGCTGAAGAGGAAGCTTCCTTATGCATTTGCTCTTCCCTATCAGGACAGGCGGATGATTGTTTTCATTCAAAAGAGTTCTAGCTTCTGAGCCAGAATAGGCAAAAATCCTTTTATGTTAACAAAGTACTTCAGTAAACAGAGTAGGTAATTTTGTAGATTAAAAAAAAAAAAAAAAAAACAACTTTTTTTTTTTTTTTTTTTTTTTTTTTGAGAACTACTTATCTACCCTGTAATGGAGACTTGGCCACAATCAGTTAGCAGCTTGATCAAGAGAATGGACATTTTATGCCAGCAAGAAGTCAGTGATACCGATTGTATTCTTTTTACAAGCTAAGCACTTTCTAGAAGGAAGGGTTTTTTTTGTTTTCTTTTTTGTTTTGTTGTGTTGTGTTTTTTAGTGTAGAGGGTTAAAACAGCACTTAGACGCAAGTCTGAATATATTTTTACTCTACTGGAAATTTTATTTGGAATAATAATTGACTGGAAAGCCATGTGTAAATGAACTCCCTAAAGCTGGACATGTGTCTGCATTTTCTAAGATTATTATTTTGGCATTTCACGACAATGCCATGTGGCTAATTATGACTGGTGGAATTACCTTACAGGTATCCATGTACGTGAAGCACTAATAGAATGAGACATTTTAGCTGACGGCATCCTGGTTTTATAGCCCATACAACAGCAATGTTGGACTGATAAAGCAGGTCCCTAGTGAAGTTGGAGCACACAGGAGAAAGCCACACTGTTTTCTGCTGCGTCCTCTCGCATCCCTCCCCTTCTTCCTCATCAGTAATACTTCCCTTACTACCTGACATATATTCCCCAAGGTATTGAACAAAAGGGAAGTTGTGTCTCCCAAAGGCCATAGTAATAAACCACACCCATAAAGACTATATCTGGAATGCCCTCTAATCTTGCCAATAACCAGATTAACCTGAATCACTGGCTCCTGATAACCCCATGGATTTATGTGCGTATCGTTATATATACCACAGTAGCTCAGACGGAGCCCTTTCGTTTGTCTCTTTCCATGTGTTCCTAAGGAAAATTTGGCAAGGTGGATGCTTCAAGTTAAAGGCCAAGGTTGACACATTTTTATAGCTTTAATACCTAGTACAGAGCCTGGTTCCTAGTGCCAGACCACACTCAAATGGTAAACCAACCTGAGTTATTATGACTTTCATTTTATGGTGGAAGGGACTGAGGCTCAAGAACCTAGATGCCCAGGGTGACAGGTAACGAGGTGCAGGGACAGAGGCTGAACTCGGAACGTTTGTCGCTGGTGCTCAGGGCTCTTTGTACGTCAGCACTCTGACTCTACCAAGGCTCAGGGAAGGAGATGAGTGAACATGCCATCCTCAGGGTGCCAGGGAACAAGGGGACAGTGCCTGTTCCAGAAGCTAGACCATCCTTTTTTTTTCTTCTCTCACAGATTTTTTGGGGTCAACCAATTTCTGAAACTGACCAGTTTCAGAAGCCAGACTTCATCTTTTTTTTTTTCTTTTACAAATTTTTGGGGGTCAACCAACTTGTCTCTTTGTGGCTCACATTCCTGGCTCTCCTCTCTCACTAATTAGGATCCCTCGATAACTAATAATTATCTGTCACCTGCTACTGAATTTTTTCAAAATCAGAATCATGACTTCAGGCATCTTCAAACAGAATGAGCTGTGGGCCCTGGGTAGGCCTGGTCCTTCACTCTGGCCTGGACTGACTATTACAAGGGAGGTCTGTGGGTGAGGACATAGCTGACTGCCCGGAGCCAGGTTTGAGACCTTTTCCTTCACAGCTATGAGATGCACGAAGTCTATCACTATACAGTCATCTTGTCCTTGTCCTTATTCTGTAATGTTATACCACAGTGCAAATCTTACTACATTTGTATTATTGAACATACTTAATGAGATGTACAGAATAATCAGATTTCCCAGCAGATTATGTTCCCTTTAATGCTGATTTCTAAGAGTAAAGGGGAGGAAAGTAACAACCACTGAACGCTTACTCTGCAAGACATTCTGTGTCCAAATCTTAAAAAATAAATAAATAAATAAAAGGCAATAAAGGCCTTAAGATAGAACTTAATACATCTTCCTTTATGAATAAGGATATTAGGGTCAAAGATGTAAATAAGGTGCCCAAGTCCAAAAAAAAAAAAAAAATAGCAAAAGGCTGTTGAAATCTGGTTCTAGAGATCGTTGATGCTCTCTGTGGTCTAGTCCAGGGCTTAAAGATATTTCTAGTTACAGATTTTGTTGCTGAGGAAGTTACCCATACATAAATTTCCCATAAGTTATGTACTGAGAGGCTGTATTTTAGAAAAACCTATTCTGGCATGCTCTGAATATGGAACTGTACCCCAAAATTATAGCCATCTTATTCAGCAACCCCATGGCCTTCATAGAATGATATTTTTTGGTTTCAGGATTCTGTACTGAAAAGCAGTGTGGGATAAAGAGAAAATATGACCCAGTAATAAAAACTAGCAGATCAAGATTCTGATCTCAAATATGCCAAAAACTGGCAATATGATCTTGGCAAATCACCCAACTTCTTTGGACCTCAGTTTCCATTCCAATATAATCAAGATGATATTGAAGGTGCTTTCCAGACCTACAAGTTATCTATACATTCTAATGATCTCTCATAAAAGAAAAGCAATTTCCAATTATTTATGCAATACACGATTACCTTTAAAAAGTACCTTCCTTTAAAAAAGCCCTCAGGGTCATAAATCTGTTGGTTTATGTTCCCTCGAATATAATTTACTGATACTAACATAGTTAAAGAATTTAAATGAATATTACCCTTATTTAACTCGCTTTGTTTGAGACTCAGGGCTTGGATAAAATCTTTTGCTGCAGATTAAGTGATGGGAAAATAAGTTTGCCTTTAGTTAGAAGAACAAAGTGAACACTGTTGAGACAGAGCTTCCAAGTATCAATTTGTGCCTATGGGAGGGGCTGAGTGAGTTAGTGAGTCCATCCCAGTATCCATCAAGATTCAGGCTTGTGGGCAAGTATGATAAGAAAATACTGAAGTTGTATTATTAACACATCGTTTTACAACATACGGAAAATAACTAGCTGATTATTCTCATGATACATGAAATACATAAATATAAAGATGCAAAATAAGATTTCCTTTAAATTGAGAAGGGAATTTAGACCAAGTATATTTACTTATTTCTTTTTTAAGACTGAATGAGAGCTACACCCACCATGGTCTCACATAGACAAACTTTTGTTTCCCTTTTATAATAAAGCAACTCTTCATAGAAACTATTTGAAGTCGAGTCATTGCAGAAAGAAAATTGGAATTAGCACCTAGTAGTTTAACCTCAACAATTAATGAATGGCTGCTTAACTAATATGTACTTAAATTCAGGGGAGGGTTAACAATCAAGTCTTCTGAAGAGGATTTTTTTTTTCTTTGAACAAAAATGATCATTGACAAAGAGTGTAGCATCTTAATGAGGTATGCCTATTTTGTTTTGTTTCAATCTTTCTATAGACTTCAACACACACACACACACGCACACACTCCTGAAAAATTTAAAAGTGACCCTCCGGGGCGACTGTTGAGTCATTCACATTCAGAATCAGTGAGGATTTCCAATAAAGTAGGCATTGACCGCGTAGAACAATGTTGCTACATTGTACGGATTGCATGTGGGAAAATAAAATGCTCATGAAAATTGCCTCCTTGAAGTGAATGTCAGCATTTCTAGGTTTGATTTTTATTTTATTTCAGAATCACTTTTTTTCTGCAAGAAATCATTCCTAGTAGAAGTTAGTGACAAAAAGATGTATAATTTTTTGCTTCTCAGAAATACATGGATTTCTCAATTTTAATCAAGGTAAAAAGAATCAATTGCTTCTAAAGGAAGCTGTAAATATTACTGATGCAAAGAAAGAATCAGTCTGTTAAAATTGGTGGGATATGTAGGGAGGAGACAAAATATATTTTGTATGCAATCTCATTATGCCTTGACTTTGACATTGTTTCTTAGTTAATACAGTACTATCAGTTTGTGTCTCATTTCATTACTACTTGCTTGCTTTTGTGTGTTTGCCAAATGAAACTGAGTCCTTGGGAGAAGCCTAGAAATCTTGATGACATTTTTAATCTCATCCTATGTTATCACCTCCCCCCACCTCCATTTTCTGTGACCTATTTATACAACCGTGCTATGAAAAAGATGAACCATTTTGGTCACAGGAAATACATCTTTGCAAGGAAATTTCACTTGCTGGTGGGAGTCACTATCGTTTTGTTGGTTTGTTGGTCTGCAGAGCCACCCAAGAGTGAAAAAGGATGGTATCAGTGCTTCCCATTTGTGGAATGGAATGGGGTAGCATTTTTTATCTGAATTAGGACAACATGGAGTGGATCACCTGCGCAGCGTGGACAAACTTTAATTTTGCACATTTTCTTCCTTTATTTTGTCGAACAGGGAATAATGGCTTGTCAAATTTCCAAGTTTTATACTTTACACATTTCAACAGAAAACGTATCATCTTTTGTTTTTAATCCCACCTTTGCTGCTGAGGTGAAGGCAGTGTCATTCTATTTAATTGGCTACCTGCAGTTCATTAAGGGAGGCAGCATATTGTAGGAGCTAATCTGCCAGGCGCTTAGCATTCCCCTTGACCTTGTTAAAGGTAAAGGGGGCCAGACTTGGGTTCAGCAGAGGCACTCTCTCACCAAGGAGACTGGCATGACAAAGTAATCGGTGTGTGTCACTTTTCATTAATCACACCACTTTCCTCTTCATGAACTACCAGCAGATAATTGTTACTAAATGCGATTTGCAACACTCCATGCAGTGGTTGAAGAACCAGAAATAGGCAAACAGATAAAAACATTGTTTAGCTTGCAGGCAGCAAGTGTTTGCTATTCAGAGGAACATCATGCATAAACATTGATTTAGCCATGAGCTGACACTTATAAAGCTTTTGCTGTTTCCAGAAAGCCCTGTGGTCAGGCTAAGTAATAGCCAAGGGCAAGCGCTTTTACCTGGATGGCAAGGTTGCAATGTATTTAAATGGCCCGATCTGAAATAAATCAGTTTCCCTAATGTTAGATCTGCTGCAAAAATGCCATAGGTGAGAATCAAGTGTACTAAATAAAATGTTTGCCTTTATAGTGAAAGACTCCTGGAGGGCAGTTTGTTGATTTTGAATAAATATTTCATTAAGTCCGAGCTGCTGCACATAATTTGAAAGCTAAGAATTTATTTAAATCAATGCAGATTTCCAGCTTTCTTTCATAAATGGGTTACATTTATGCACAGTGGAACAAACTTTTCTTATCAGATAGGGCTTCCGGATTTTTAACTCCTCCAAAGTGACCGAAAGAACTGTAGGTCACTTGTAAATGCGCTGGTGGGTTTGGCCCTGGAGAGGCGGAGTCTCCCACCACTCAGCCCCTCTCGGGAAGTAGCATAGTCCTGCGCTGTCAGCCAGGTGGCCCTCAGTACAGAACCTATGTGGGCATCGTACCCTGAATTTATGCCATAAATACTGCCAGACACATGATGAAACAAGTAAATAGTGCAGCGCATCTCTCGGCACTGTCTGGTGTTACCCGCAGTCCAGCCGGTCTTGAAGCTACGCCTGCAATTAAAAGAGAGAGGCGTGGCCCGAGCGGGGAACCCCCACTCTGGCCAAAGTTTTCCCAGGCTCCTCCTCCCTGTCATTTGTCTTTGGGTGTCCTCGCCTTTAGCCACTGAGATTCCACATCAGGTCTAAGAGGCACGACCGCCTTCTCTGTTGTTAGATACATAAATAAAGTTGAAGAACTCAGCCCTAACCCGGGGCACTCCCTACAAAGAGGATTCCTAAGAGAAGGTGAATTAACATCAGATCGCGTTGTTGCTGTTAGAAGGAAAAGTAAAGGGAGAGCTGTTATCGAGCCCAACTTCCCAACATTTTCTCAGTGGATAATAGGCTTGTCAAATAAAATTGTGATATTCAGTAGAAAGGAAAAAAAATCATATTTTGGTAGAATAGAAAAAGTGATTTGATCAGATAGGTACAGATTATCTTTAAAAAGTTATTTTCTTATATAAAATCTATTTTCCAAATAATTTGATTCTGAGGAAGTGTTTTCACAAAGCCTATTAAAAAAATCCAACCAATAATGCAGAGCAGAACTCATAAAAATACGTTATACTCACTGCTAAAATGAATTAGAGTCCCCATTGCATAAGCAGGTGTAGTATTCTATTTTTACGAATCTCAGTTTCATCGTGGACTCACATTTTTTCTTACGATAAGTTCTAATATCATCCATTTTTATCTTGGTTTTTAGCCATTGCTTACTTTAGAGCATTTAGCCTCTGATGAAACTAACACTCTCTGTAAGTGTGAACTCTTCCTAGCCAATATGAGGGGGAAAAAAAAAAAAA